>CAJQZM010041284.1:12093-33931 GCA_907164665.1 Colias nastes | reverse complement strand
TCCTAGGAATTGTATACAATGACGGATTACATACATTTCCGGTAACAGATACACTAACTCATTGCGGAAATACATATTATATTGTACACTTTATTTCGGCCAAAATTCTCAAATTTTTATTAGGTATATTTAGAATGTCATTACTTTCATGTATTTTTAAGAGAAATGAATGTTGTGAATTATATTTTATAACTGAATTTGCCAATGATATTAAGAACGTTTTCCGATAGGTCCTTAGCTAAAACTATATGCATAGTAAATTTTTATTCCTTGGTGGAAAAAAATTCGTCCAATGGAATTTACATGTATTCAATAAAACAAGTTTCCTTTACATCTAAATGTAAAAGCAGTGGCGGCCCAGTGGTCCTTGGAGTTAAAATTGGCCAGTCAGGAGTTCAAGACCAGACCAGAGTGTGCAGGAAATGTGATTTTTAAATCTATCAGCGCATGTGAATAACACCAACAGTGCTCGAAAAAAAGAATGAAAACATCGTGAGTAAACTGGTATGTCCAAGAATCAAAAGTTCGAAGACATATTGTGACATCAGACCTGCCAACCTGCACTTGATAGCTTGTGCCTGAACCTTTATAGAAGGCCCCAAGTGTTCCTGACATAGTGGGTACATAATATTTGGGCTGATACATTACATACATTTTTAACAAACAATTAGATGTGGTGTAAGATCACATTTCGCCAAACATTGTTTTATTAATATTTATTCTTTAAAATAATGCATTAATATTTCTATTAAAAAGCATAAAAACGACAATAAATACCCAGTAGCGAGTACAAAAAATGTAATTCTTAAATCATTCAAATTCAGAACCTCGTATCGTTTTTGTTTTTGACGTATGACATCTAATATCCTTCAGAAAATTTTGATTAAATTTGCGAAGCAAACCAGACTCAAAAATACGAACGCTGTATGCTCTGAATGCTTCTTTAAGTATGAAACCTCGATTTATGTAAAATACATAAATCAGATTACTCGAAAAATCCCAAGCGTGCTTGATCCTAATCGATTTATCGTGGGTATCAAATCTGCAATTGAGATTATACCTGTTCTCAGTCACCACGGTGTAGTAGTCATTGCTGCTGGTGACTGTATCAATGGCAGAGTCTATATGACGACACTGTGGAGTTGGTCTCCGGGAAGCACGATATTGTAAGTTGAATTGTAAAATTCTCTTGTATTATCGGATATGCACGGCTTGTATTTCAGATCATAGAAGTTGTTTAATGTAATTATTTTCTCTTTATGAATAGTCGTAGTGAGCAAATTAAAAATTGCACAGTTATAAAAGCTATGAATGAAGAAACTGTACCAAATCCAAACGATCAAAATGACCCTGAAGCGTTTTATTCTGAACAAATTATGATCTCCATGTGCAAATAAATAATCCAATAATTTTAAGGAACGTATTTTATCAGTATTCAATTTACCAAATATGTAATCATAAATCTTCGCGGCTACATTAATAACGATGAAGGACACAAAAATTAAAACCCACGTCATCGTACCGAAAGGTCTATAAATAATACTTTCAATATTTTGCTCGGTGTGTGGAACAACGATTTTCATTGTTGCATATTTGAAACCATCAATATATTCATAGGCTTAAAGTTTATTCTTTGAAAGCAAGTTAAAGCCGAAAATAATATCTACCTTTCTTTTCTGTAAATAATGCAGGTTGCTCGTGGATGTGAAGTTTGAGAGGACGATTCCTTTAGAAGTATCGCTATAAATAAAATAATTAATCTTTATGCCAATCAATTTGGCGGATATATTTAAAACTTTCTGTTCTAAACTGTGAA
The DNA here is from genome assembly GCA_907164665.1 of Colias nastes. Classification (NCBI taxonomy): domain Eukaryota; kingdom Metazoa; phylum Arthropoda; class Insecta; order Lepidoptera; family Pieridae; genus Colias; species Colias nastes. Next base: position 32,115 of record CAJQZM010041284.1, on the reverse strand, counting down.
AATACTTTCTAGTTATATCTGTTCGATGTCTTGATTTAAACGAACTTGATAAGGCATTTATAGAGCATCCTGTGAAATCTAACTCATCTTTATTTAATTCAAACATAGGAGAATTAGAGCATGTTTTAAGATTTATTATTTCATCGTACTTCTTACCACAATTGCCATTGCCAAAAGGAAAATATGTCAAAAATGTTTGGGTTTTATTTATGCTTGCGATTACCACAACGTCAAAAATGTTATAATTTAAGAATTTATCAAATAGTTTTCCCAGTTCATTTTCATTGATTTCTTCAGTTACTACAACAATGAAAGAGGCCCTTGGATTCCACATAAGATCGTGTCTGATATGCCATGCTTTAGACCCGTTTTGGACAATTGTATAATATATCACATAAACATCAGGTACTATTAGCCAATCATTAGTTTTGTACGTTCTTGCTGTGAAACTATAGCAATTATTATCAACATCAACGAGTTTAATCATATCGTCCTCTGGAAATACATAATTCACGTGTTTTCCACAAGGGAAGTTGTTCAATAATTTTCTAACACATTGTGCTTGAAGATATTGTATGAAATCATCACCACCAGGCAGTAGAGATTGTGAATAGTTTGGATTGCCTCCAACTACTTCTGAGGCCAAGAAAAATAGAGGAAAAATTAGGGCAACGTCGGGTAACTTCGCCATAGTTCTGTTAATTGATTTAGATCAAGCACACGGGGCTATTTTATAATGTTTGATCAATGCTTGAATTACACTGACGTATTGTGAATGCGATAGAACATCTCAAATACTGGAATGACGGTGATTAAACTGTACCTAATAATTTCATTATTTGTTTTTGATTTTCATTTCTCGTAGAGTAAATATAATTTATGGACAATTATGTAAGCGTATATTCAGGGCAATATCACAACAAAATATTAAAAAAACTATTCGAATAGTTAAAACATTTTGGAGGTTTTTTATTCAATCCATTTCATTATCATCGTCATTATCAGCACCCCATATATGTGTTCCCACTGACGAATGGTCAAGAACTAATAAAGTACGACATAATTTATAAAGATATATATTACATTATATAAATATATAATATATTTGAGTTTTGAGTTTTACACAGTATACAGGGTAGACTCTTGTAGCCTGGAGGGAAATAAGTCTTTAGTTGCTTATCAATCGAGAATGGAATCGACTAAAATCTGGTAAAAATATATCCTGTAAAATAATAAATCTATACTAATATTATAAAGCTGAAGAGTTTGTTTGTTTGTTTGAACGCGCTAATCTCAGGAACTACTGGTCCGATTTGAAAAATTCTTTCGGTGTTGGATAGCCCATTTATCGAGGAAGGCTATAGGCTATAATTATATTATCACGCTAAGACCAACTGGAGCGGAGCAATGCGGGTGAAACCGCGTGAAACAGCTAATTATTAATATTTAGTTTGTAAAATTCTTTTACAAACTCCAAATTACCAATCAAATGAGAGGAAAACCATGTCAGTTAAATGTTTATTCAGAGATTGGATTACTTTTGGATAACATTCATCAGTAAAGTTCACGTTCAATAAATATCATACATTTGTATTAGTAGAGCACGGTAAATAGGTAGATACTTTGTGTGTAACAGGCGCCTGACAAATCAAATAAACAGTACTTAGATAGCATGCAGTTTTTATTTCAAAGATATATTCCTAAATAATATTATATTTATATATAAACAATCAAATATACGCGAGTGATGTAGTTCTTACTACAATTTGAAATATTATGTAAAGTTTCACCTCTGTAGATTCATGCAGTCAAAAGTTTGTGTCCAAACATGTTTGTCACAAATGTTTTAACAAACAGCATTTCTAAATTAGATTTACTTATTCTTTGAAAACTGTGTACTTAGTAAATTTTTATATTACAATGGTTCGCTATTTTTTTTTCAACTGAGAACATACATCTTACTTACATAATATGTGACTTAGGAAAACTATTTTATGTAGGAATTAGTGTTGCCCAAATTCAGTCTTGGTCTTGCAGTCTTGGTCTTGTTCTTGCGTTTTTGCAAGACCAAGACCAAGAACAAGACCGCGTATTTTTAGCAAGACCAAGACCAAGACTGACCGTGCAAGACTTGAGCAAGAACAAGACATAGCCTGCAAGACTCTTGCGTCTTGCAGCTAGGACTTAGCGCTATTTCACTGAGTAGTTAGGTGTAACAGTTCGGTGTATAGGTAGGTACGCTTAGGAATTCTATGAAACGCAAAAAACTGTATCAAAGAATATGAAAAACTGGACCTATGCGCATTACGACTAATACCATAAACATAGCGAATAAAAAAATATCTATTAAAATCAAACTGAGTGCATGCATAGTTATGTTTTAACCATCGGCACTTTGATAATGTGGCATCAAAGGTTTTGTACTTACTTCTCAAAGAAATTTGCCGCTTTTCGGAAGTACATGGTTATGATACACGCGCCGGCGGCTTCTTTTGAAATCTAAAACAATCGTTGCCGCCACGCCGAAATCATAACATTTGACACTATTTGATTGCCGCCATAGGGCGTAGGTATACTCATGCAAAATAATTTCGAATTTTTTTAAGAGTAGGTACCTACAGGTGTTCCAAAGAATAAATAAGTTTCAGAGTGCTTAGAATGAAAATGAATACATTATACTGATCACGCAAGTATCTTTACTATGGCTATGTTAATTCAAGCTCACAATGTTCCAATTCTAATACGTTTTTCTAAGATTTAAAGTAAACTTTAATAAATAGTAATAGACTAATAGGTAATTGCAAGACTTGCAAGACTCTTGCTGCAAGACCAAGACCAAGACCAAGACTGGGAGCGCAAGACCAAGACCAAGACCAAGACCAGGTGTATTGGCGCAAGACCAAGACCAAGACTGGCTAAGTCTCGTCTTGTTCTTGCATTTGGGCAACACTAGTAGGAATGTAGAAATTAATTGCAAATAATGTAATTTAATTAATATATAGTCATTACAATTAAGTAGTGTTTGTTTTATTTACTTCGATAATAAAAGTTATAATCGCAATAATATAGCCGAGTAAAAGTATGAAAAACGTATGTTTGAATCTACATAAGGTCAGTGCATGAAATCTCCGTAATCTAATTTTATCAAGTACATAATTGCAGTTTTTTCTGAGACATAACATTTTCATTTGATATTGAATTAATCCTGATTCAAAAATGTGACTGGTGTGCTTTATTAATTTCTTCTTCAATGGAAATCCCCTGTTCACGTAAAAATTTAATATTACATTTGTAAATGTATAGTGGTTTAGCAATGAGCGGCCATCGTGGTCAAAGTATTTGTATGCTCGCAGTAAAAAACTGTAATCCATCTCAAGTGTATACATTTGTTGACTTCTTGCAACACTATCAAGAGCCAGTCCAAGGTCTTCACACTCAGGTTTTGTTTTCTCTGGTAATTTTATATTGAAGACGTATAAAAAAAAGTGTTTACTCTCATCAATGATACACGGCTCATAAGGTATGGTATGCAAGTTCCGTGGATCAAAAGTAACTGTTTCCTTATAATCAGATGTTATTAGACTGAACAATGCAGTAGAGTAAAAATTATTGATATAGAATGTGAACAGTATCCAAACTATAAGAATAAACCTAAATTGTTTTATTTTAACCAATATTTTATCAGCATGCCCGAAAAAGTAGTCACCCAATTTAATTGCTAAAATAAATCCTGTTCTTGTCTTTATATTATACTTAGAAATAATGCAATTAATGAGACCAAACACAATGAGGTACGTAGAAAAAGCTAATATCCAGGTGATAGTACTGAATCCACGAAAAATTATTTTTATCCATATCACGTCTCTTGGAACCGGAGTAATCACTAAAACTTTTGCATAGCTGTATCCCCAGATGTAGTCGTACAAATCTGCGCGATTTTCCATTAAAAAGTAGCCTCCAATTACGATATCTGTTTTACCTTGATCCAACTGTCTAAGTAGACCTGTACTTGTAAGATTAGGTAATACGAAACCACTGGAAATATTTGTATAGTAATGAAATTTCAAATCGATACGTTCAATTTTGGCCATAATTTTCAGCATATATTCTTCTAAACCTTCCAGATATTCTCCCTCGACACGAAACATTTTATTGTTTGGTTTTATAATGTGCGGTATTTCTTGCATTGCTGCCACCTCAAACGAACATTTAGTGAAGTAATTTGGAACTTTATTAAAGAATAACTTCTTATTTTCGATATCGTTGCAGTCTTCTAAATCTATTATGTTAGAGAAATTCTTTCCACAAACATCTTTATAGAAGGGATTATATGTAAATAATTGGATCGTGGAGTCATTATTATGGAATACTGAGACAACAACGATGTTGTAAATATATAGTTTGCTTAGTAGTAAAAATATGTGGTGTAGTTCACGATCATCGCATTTAAAGACGACTAAAATAAATTTTGCTCCAGCATCCCAAAAGGAATCTTTTTTCATCGATGTTAAGTGGAATAATACTTCTCGTGCGTGCTCTATAATGATGATATAGACGTCAGTTTTGAGCAACCAAAATTTAGTTTCAGAATCTCTGGTTAAGGAAGGGTAGCAATTTCTGTTGTTATTCGCTAGATATGTGCAGGTATTTCTATCACAGACATAAGTCAACTGAGTGCCACATTCAAAGTTACTATCGACTATTTTAGCAACACATTCTGATATGGGATCACTTTGATAATCGAGAGAAAGATTATTTTTGAATAGAAATACAGACTCATTAGAACATGCAAACGCTAAGATGACTAAATTAAGCAAATAAATATAAGTAAACGCGACCATACTTGTTGAAGAAAATATCAATACACAAAGAAGTGTGTGTAATTTTTTGTTTTTTTATACCAATTCGGAGTGCATTATGTAGGTGTTGATTGGCAGATATAAATGATTTTTGGGACATTGGATCATTAGTCTTTTTCCTGACCCAATGATAATACATACTTGTTAAAAATAATTGCACCGGTCGATCATAATTATTTTTGATGCCTTGCATATTATAATTTTTTGTTTGTTGATTATATCTTTTTATACTTGTGTTCTTTGTAAATATGAAAAATAAACTACGTCAGTATAGATTAATATAATAATATTTTCTGACTAAACATATTGTATTTCGCCGGAGATTTATTCTAATTTATTAGATAGAGTTGTGCTCATTACAATACTAACTTGTTAAGTTGTATGTTAGTTACTTACGTATTTGTAATCGCGTGTCATTTCTCTATATTGTATAGTATCCCATACCTTTCGTAGTTCGTTTTCGGTCGTAGAGTGCTCTGAGTGAAGTCCCATGTCCCCTAGTGGGGTAAGGGGCAGATGCATTATACATCTGTTTCACTGATCGATTTTCTTTAGGGACAAGTAGGTGATCAGCCTTCTGTGTCCTGCCAGACCGAGACTTTTTTTTCTTCGTCTCCACCGGGAATCGAACCTAGGACCCCTCGGTTTAACGCTCACGCGTCAACCACTGTACCAAGGAGGCAGTCAAGCGTAGAGTGCTCTACGACCGAACAATTCATTTAGCATCGGTTCCCCAACTATTTAATTAATTAGATATTCGGTTGGTAATCCACGTAATCCCAATCTGCACCATTCTATAGATAAATAGCTTTCCGACAGCAGTTTCAAAAAAAAAGTGTTAAAAAAAATTAATCCTATGTTCTGTTAATCCTATATATCCTTTCTCAGATCTCAAGCTTTCTGTAGCTCTATACCAAATACCATCCATATCGGTTCAGTGGTTGGTTGAGGCGTGAAGTAAAGATAGACAGACTGACAGACAGACAAACAGACAGAGTTACTTTCGCATTTATAAATTAAGTTAGAGTTAGGATTAGAAAGTTATTATTTAAGGGTTATAATTATTTATTCTTGCTTTGGTTTGCGTATGGGCAAAATGATTTTCCGTAAATTTTTATATAATATAGATTGTAGATAATAATAAATAAAAAATCAATTATTTTTTAGACAAGCTTGATTTATTAAAACGTATTTCTTGTAATAAATGTAACAAAGGTTTTTGTTTAATTGGTATTATAATTATTTTCTTTCAAGCAGATGCAGTGCTGGCTTCCATACAAAAGTTGAAAATTTGAGACACTTAAATATTCGTCCTTTATTCGCATTATAAAGGACTGCTGCAACTGGAATATTTAAAAACTAAATGAATTCTGTAGACAATAGATATTCAAGACAATATTCACTTGGTCATCGAAGAGGATAATGTTAAATCCCTTATAGGTAAGAAGCCTGAGAAAGGACATAGGATAGGACAATTGCATGAAACGTTCTCTCAAACAATAAAATATACAAGCGAGCATCAGTTTTTAATTCAGCGACGAAATTAATACAAAAAACAAACAAATAATAAGACACAACAGTCACAATTGTAAACACTATGTAAAATTTGACACCCCCGATGCCACACACCAGATTCACACTGACAAACAATTTGTCTCAAATGTGTTATCATTAAAACAGTAATTAGCAGAAAAATTAAATGAGATTTCATAGCACTGGCACACATTTTAAACTAAAATTTGAAACAACAAAATCGGACATTACCTTAAATGCGTTTAATTTTGTACATGTACATGTACAAAGTGAGTATCTTTCACATACGCATATCTTAATATATATAAATCTCGTGTCACAATGTTTGTCCTCAATGGACTCCTAAACCACTTAACCGATTATAATAAAATTCGCACACCCACATGGTGTGTTCGATCCAACTTGAGAGATAGGATAGTTTAAACATGTAGGTACCACGGGCGAAGCCGGGGCGGACTGCTAGTCTATATATATAAAAGAAAGTCGTGTTAGTTACTCCACTTATAACTCAAGAACGGCTGAACGGATTTAGCTGAAAATTGGCAGGGAGGTAGTTTAGAGCCAGGAGAAGGACATAGGATAAATATGTACCACGGGCGAAGCCGGGGCGGACTACTAGTATTACATATTGTGTTACACATTAGTACGAAGGTTTCATAGACAAAAACGGCACACTAACGCACACATGGTAAAACGGCAAAGTGAGATGGCATGATTGAACTATCGTGTGCGAAAAAGTGACAATATAGGTTATAATAATTAGCCACATTTCGACGTGCCACTTCCGGAAGGCTAAAAACTTATATGTACACATTTTTTCTTATAATATCGTTATATTAACAGCTTATATCAATAATAAGTCGAAAAAACAAATTAAGTAGTCTTCGTTTTATTGATTTCGATTATAAAAGCTATAATCGCAATAATATAACCAAGCAAAAGTATGTAAAAGGTATGTTTGAATCTATACAATGTCAATGCATGAAATCGTCGTGATCTAATTTTATCAAGTACATAATTGCAGTTTTTAGTAAGACATAACACTTTCATGTGATATTGAATTAATCCTGATTCAAAAATGTGACTGGTGTGCTTTATGAATTTTTTCTTCATAGGAAATCCCCTGTTCAGGTAAAAATTTACTATTACATCTGCGAATGTATAGTGATTAAGAGTTGAGTGGCCATCATTGTCAAAGTATTTATATGCATTCATTAAAAAAGTGTAATCCATCTCTAGTGTATACATTTGCCTTCTTGCAACACTATCAAGAGCCAGTTCAAGGTTTTTACACTCAGGTTTTGATTTTTCTGGTAATTTTAAATTGAAGAAGTACGAAAAGAAGTTTTTGCTTTCATCAATGATACACGGCTCATAGGGTATGGTTTGCAAGTTCCGAGGATCAAAATTAACTATTTCTTTATAATCCGACGTTGTTAGACTGGACAATGCAGTAGAGTAAAAATTATTCATATAAAACGTAAACAATATCCAAACTATTAGAATACACCTCAATTGTTTTATTTTAATCAACATCATATCAGCATGCCCGAAAAAGTAGTCACCCAACGTAATGGCTAAACTAAAACCTGTTCTAGTATTAATGTATTTATAAAATATTTTATTGATGAGACCAAACATAATGAGGTACGTAGAAAAAGCTAATATCCAGGTGATATTACTGAATCCCTGAAAAATGAGCTGTACCCATATCATGTCTCTAGGAACCGGAGTAATCACTAAAACTTTTGCATAGCTGTATCCCCAGATATAATCGTATAAATCTGAGCGACTTTTCATTAGAAAGTAGCCTCCAATTAAGACATCTATTTTACCTTGTTCCAAAAGACTTAGTAGACCTGTACTTGTAAGGTTAGGTAAAACAAATCCACCGTCAATATTATTAGCATAATACTGGAATTTCAAGTCGATATGTTCTATGTTTGCTATTATTTTCAGCATAAATTCTTCTAAACCTCCTATGTATTTTCCTTCGACGTGAAACAATTCATCTTTTGGTAATATGACTTGTGGTATTTCTTCTATTGCTGCTACTTCAAGGGAACATTTTGTGAAGTGATTCGGAACTTTATTAAAGTATAACTTTTTATTCTCGATGTCATTGCAGTCTTCTAAATCTATTACGTTAGAGAAATTCTTTCCACAAACGGGGTTATAAGTAAATAATTGGATCCTTGAGTCATTATTATGGAACACTGACACAATAACGACGTTGTAAATATATAGTTTGCTTAGTAGTAAAAATATGTGGTGTAGTTCACGATCATCGCATTTAAAGACAACTAAAATAAATTTTGCTCCAGCATCCCAAAAGGAATCTTTTTTCATCGATGTGAAGTAGAATAATACTTCACGTGCTTGTTCTATGATGATGATATAGACATCAGTTTTGAGCAACCAAAATTTAGTTTCAAAATCTCTGGTTAAGGAAGGGTAGCAATTTCTGTAAATATTCGCTAAGAATGAGCAAGTATTTCTATCACAAACACAAGTCAACTGAGTGCCACATTCAAAGTTACTATCGACTATTTTAGCAACACATTCTGATATGGGATCACTTTGATAATCGAGAGAATGATTATTTTTTAATAGAAATACAGACTCTTTAGAATATGCAAACGCTAATATGACTAAATCAAGCAAATAAATTAGCACCACCATACTCGTTGAAGACATTTAAATAGAAGAAGAAGTGTGTGTAATTTTTGTTTTTATATCAATTCGTAGTGCATTTTGTATGTATGTATATTGGCAGATATGATTGATTTTAGGACATTCGATCATTAGTCTTATTTCTGAGCTAGACATATATTTTACATATTTGAGTATCTAGTCTTGTTAAAAATAATTATGTCGGTCGAGCATAATTATTTTTGATGCCTTGTGTACCGTATCATTATTTGTTTGTTAATTATATCTTTTTATATTTGGGTTCATTGTGGGTAATTATGTAGGTATTATAATCTACACAAATGTAGAAACCAATATACTATGACCACAGTATTTAATTGTAATACTGTGCTATGACTTTACGTGTATATCACCGGGGATTTTTCGAAATTGAATTTATCAATGCTTAAATAGCGTTAATAATTATGTTACAAAGAGTTATGCTAATAGTCAAATAGGTACCACAACAATTATTATTAAGTTTTATATTATTTGCTTCCATAGTTATGTCAATAGGTGATATTGAATCCATACTAATATTATAAATGCGAAAGTAACTCTGTCTGTCTGTCTGTCTGTTACTCAATCACGCCTTAACTACTGAACCAATTTGCATGAAATTTGGTATAGAGATATTTTGATACCCGAGAAAGGACATAGGATATAGGTTTTATCCCGGAAATCCTACGGGAACGGGTTTTTCTTTGAAAACGCGGGCGAAGCCGCGGGCGGAAAGCTAGTTAATTATAAACTAATTATCGTATTTTATTAATCATAAAAAATATAATTCTACCCAAATTAAAAAGGATAGTCATTTCTTAACTACTTTTTCATTGTCTACTTTATAAAAAAGATAATATTTATTGTGGCGCTTTAAAATACGTCATATATTAAAAAATAAAATATTCCTGAAACTTGAGTAAACTTTTTTTTAACGTGTACGTATATGACGCTTTAGTATCATTGGTAATATCATATTGCGGCTTACATCCTATAGATGGCGTGCATATTGATTAATGATATTCTTGTGAATAATCTTCTCCGGGTTTACCTCATTGTGAACCAGTCGTCATTCTTAGAAGTTTATGTAGATGGCGCTTGAAATAATAATAATATTTGATTATGTACAGAATATTCCAAGGGGAAATGATTGTTTTTTTTTGTCGATAAAGATATCATATTAGTTTAGATGAGGGATACCGCATTGTGGAGTAGTGCTTCTGCCCCCAAGGTTGCCAAATAATAAAGCCTTTTTCTTTAATCACTTTTAATGCTCTTTACAATATGTGTTGCTTAAGCTAGCCGTTATGCACTACTGACTCTAATAATTTTAATAAATGTAAAAAGCGTCGGGGAAACAATGTGGCCGCACACATATACAAAAAGCTTTGATCAGCGAATTGCATATGTGTGTCCCTACATTATTCCCCCCCTTTTTCAAAAAAAAAATTGGTTGTCTGTAAAGTTGGTTTACTGACGATAGTTGAACGTGACAACGGCCGATTGTGCTTCTTTGTCGCTCGTTCCGCGCTCTCGCTTGCACTTCAAGCCTTACATGGAACGCCTCAGAGCGAGGTAACGCCGCATGAGTCATGTTTTTTCGTGCGTGCAGCCGGCTATCGAATTATAAGACGTTGTCACGTCAAAAATAATTATACACTCCAAAAAATTTTAATAAAAAGACATAAACACACAATTACCAAAAAATACAAAATAAGATAACAATGCAATACACATATTAATTCGTAATATTTCTTAATTTTACAACAGTACAAAAGATCTTATATGTAAACAGCTTAGCCTAATTAAGAACATACAAACAATAGGTACATGGAAGATAATATGGTCAACCATGTAGAAAGGACGAATATAATGAAGTCCTTCACTTCCCATGGTGAAAAAAATATACAAGGACAGCGGTTGTATATTGCAAATATTTTAGGATAAAATAAAGCTAAAAGTTGAATACCTATCGGATGGGATGACAATTCAGGGCGTTCCCAGGCACAAACGTACCACATTCCGAAATTTTAGCGACGAATCGAGGGTTCCGACCAAATTAATTGGACTGAGATTTGACAAAGAGAAAAAGACCATAGAGTATGTTGACGTTAATGAAAATTTATAGTTCCAGAGAGTTGCTATTAGTCACTGTAACGATCAAGCCTCATAGAAAAGTATGCTTGAAACACTTTATGTTTTAGACCGCAGGCATATTGAAATGGGTCTTAAAATATAATATATTCTTCCCTTGTTTTTGAAAACCATTTTGTTCGAAATAATTTTTATATTTTTTTAATTAACTATCGAATATCGATTAACTTCACCATCACTATTAAGTAAACAAAAGTAAAGTAAAATAAATAAGTAGCTAAGTAGTAGTAAGTTTATTATAAGTCCATATATTGTCAACAGGAAGTTAAAAATTGTAGTAGAACCTAATTCATGTGTTTTATTAGGTTCATTTCTCACAGAATATTTGTTTTTTTTTTCGAATCTTTTATATTGTAACTATATAAATACAGACTGTTTGTGGATTGGTCAAATTTACTAAGGCATTTTAATTGGCGGTTTGATCAAAGCTTCTTGGACCACGAGTGGGTTTTTGATGAATTCGAATCGCGTAGATTTAACCACTTTAGCCTTTCCAACTTTAAGACTAAATTATTTGGATAATATTATTGTTTTTTGTTTTATCGGCTTTGCTCGTTGAAGTGTATTTCTACTGGTAAATGTTATCGGAATAATTGGCTTAGGTTTTAGAAGCAAAAGTGAAGTAATTGTACTCTTATCGATATGGATATATTCCTAAATATATATATCCATATTTAAATAACATCCGCAACTAAGATGCTTATTTAAACTAATATTATTAGATTACAAAATATAAATAGAGTAATAACCTTCAATGTTTATTTCGAGATCATTGATTCTTATTGTTTACATTTCCCAAACTTGGAAGCTTATTTCGGAAGGTTATTAACGTAATGGATCGTTGACGGATTGGTGGAAGGGAAATCGGTGTTTTGTTCCCATGGGCGTTTTAAATGGAATAACATTTTACCATGTGCAGGTCCCCTCGTACAAACAAACTCCCCACATGTGTTATCATATGACGTAGATGCATATTGGTCTAGTCACTGGACTTACTTTCTATATTATAAACTTTTCTCGTAATATAACTCGTAGAAAATATCAATGATAAGGAAATGTTAATTTGAATAACTTATTTAGTCGAAACATTTATTCTAAATGTAATAATCACGGACAATTAATTTATGGCAAAGTAAACATTACACATTGCTCTGTGCAATGTTTACTTTGCCATATATATTGTATATTTTAGTTAAAACGTACTTGAAGGATATCATTAATATTCCTTTTGCTAAATAATTTTAAGTTCCCAATTATTACAATAGTTTTGTTAACTCATCCAGTCCATTCAGGTTATCAGTTAACTCTCCAAAGTTCTTGCATTATTTGTATAAACATAACTCAGAGTAACTGATACAATGAAGCAGTTTCAAAACTCCGTTTACTTAAAATTAATTTAAAGCCTAGTTCGTGCTCCATCGAGGTTAATTACCTCTGCTGAAGTTATGAACCTGTGGGCGGTTTTATAGTTTACTATTAATGGACAAATTACCTAATAAGCGTGTAATTACTTTCCTAGTTTGGGATGCTAGTATGGGAATACTACAATGCCTCTTAGATCCAGACGAGCTGTAGTTCATAATACGTAATAAGATTAGGTACCTATTGAATATAATTAAGAGATAATTGAATTAAGTTTTACCTTATAATTAAAGATCCTTTTTATTGGTCATACAACAGACATACATTATCATACCAAAGAAAACTTTCAGGGAAGTTATTTGTATATTATCTAATTCACGAATTATACAAAAAAAAACAATAAAGGTAAGCTGTAATCTAAAATAGAACAAAAATGTGAATGATTATTATAAAAAACTATTGAATCATTAAAATTCGCAGTGAATGCCTAGTTAGATGAAGAGCTTGTCATTAGTAGACTCTCCATAGTGTATTTGTTTCTTCATTGCAACGTAAAATAGGAACAAAAACACTCTTTTACATAATTTTACATAATGCTCACAAGAATTAGGTCAGGTAGATTTACTTTATACTCCGTTATATTTATTGCCTTAATGATCACATTTATAAGCAAACTGACAATAATGTGCAGAATTTAGAATAGTTGGATTAGTGCTATTGAGTTTCAAATTCTAGGTTCGACTGTTCCGAGGTATTGAAAATAGTTCAGATTCTATATAGCTCTTGTATTGGCTTTAACTATGGTATCTATTTAGCTGGACTTTCTAATAAATATACGTAATATAAATTCTTCTAATATATCTTTAATTTATATTTTACGGCAAAACGCAATCCTATCCTATCCTACTAATATTATAAATGCGGAAGTTTGTGAGGATGGATGTATGTGTATGTGTATGTATGTTTGTTACTATTGAACCGATTACAATGAAATTTAGCGCACATTATAGAGGGTAACTTGGATTAACACATAGGATAGGTTTTATCCTGGAAAACACACGGGAAAGGGAATATGCGGGTTTTTCTTTGAAAACGCAGACGAAGCCGCCGGCGGAAAGCTAGTAGATTATATTAGTGACATAATTGAACCTTTTGACGTGACAACGTCTTAAATTAGGTTGCGGCTGGGAGTCACTTATGAAAAAGTGTAACGCTCGGTAACGTTACGATGAGTCACCGAACGAGAGAGAGGCCGCCGAATGCCTTGCGTCTCTCTCCCACTCAACTATGATCGAGAAAAAGACGTTGTCACGTAAAATCTTCGCCCGTAAAACCGACTTTACAGGCAACCATTTTTTTTTCAAACAATAATATAACACTATAGTTATATCTCCTTTTTAGCAAAGAATAGGTATCAGTATTCTATCCCGCGAAAAATACAGTTTACACGCAACAAATGTTCTACAAAAACAGAAGCCAAATTCACATGATTAATTAACAGCTTTACCACCGTTTCGCATGTTTCTAACCGTGTTGTGAAAATTGACGAGTTTTTACAGACATTATAATGAATGCTGCTTCTGTAACGTGGGAGTGGGAATGCTATATTGTGGGAGGGTACTGTTATAATCTGCTATCGGTAAATATGATTGATAAATCTGATTGTTAACTAGTTTTAGAATGTTATGCTAACGAGATAGAGTCGAATAAGTCAAAGGTTTGGAATTTTCATGTTTAGTGGTGGACTTTGCTTTTGTTTCTAATCGAAAAGACGTTTTAAAATCAAAATGGCTTTTTTATTGATCTGATTAAATAAAGGAATGAAATAAATTTGGAAAAAAAATGTTGTTAAAATTTAGAGTAATTGCTTTTATTACATGCTTTCGTCATTATAAAACAATTAACTATAGAGCTTGTTTTTATCATCATTTCCAAAAAACAATTTTAAAAAAACAATTTACTTTATTATAAATCCACGTGCATTTTTATTACGCCCTATTTAAGGGAATGAGGCATTTAGTTTTAAATTACACTAAAGCTTAAACTCATAAACTCGCTCGTGGGCGTGGAACTGGTAAATCGTAAAGTTTATGTTGCAAGATGAATATGAATTGTTTTCAAATGGTAATTACATTACAGAACAAATGTTTTCATCAAACATTGGCTGTACCTATGTCATTATGAATAGTGTATAAAGCATGATAGTGTGGTGATAGCTTACTTCGTAATTATTTAGTAATGTGTGATGATAGACTTATGACAGCTAAATTCTATAGTCTGTGGTTATAGGTAATAGCGGGTTTGCATTAAAAATATGATGCGAATTATACAAGTAGAAAGTAATTATATAAGTAGGAACATTTGGCACGTTAATTATTTAATGTATCTATCGAATATTGAAGAAATTAAATAAGAATCATACTTTTTGGTTACCTATTAATTTCAGTTTATGCTCATAATTAATTCAAATTCGGAAACTATTACTAATAACAAAGCTTCTTGCTCATCTTTTTTGAAGTCGCATATAAATAAAACATTACTTCTCCTGTTGGAGACAAACCTTTAATATCAACGTTATTTATGCTTTGCATCTATTGGAAGTTGTAAAATTTTGTTATTACTTAGAAGATAGCTTACGAGTTGATATAAAATACTTACCGGTAGAGCCGGCCGTAAATCTCAAGGAGAAAGGGTTTAGTAACCTAACATTGAGCTGTGTTTACATTGAACTGACCTTATTCATTTAACTTGTTTTTGTTTACCGTAAGACTTGTTGTCTTGTTGTCGTTGCAGTTTTTGGATATAATAAACATGTGCAATTATATGAGTACCTACTTATAAAGAGAATTGGCTTTTGGAGTTGTTTTTATTTATTTCACAAATTAACCCCTTAATACATGTGTCTTATAATTTGTATTTGTAATGCACGTAGGTATAGAGTAGCGAAATCTTTTATATTTTATAACCGTGAAAGTTCTAGAGACTAAATATGTGGATTTCAAAAAATATCCTTACTGATAGGTAAAACTAAAGTATATTAACATATATTTCACACTTTATGTTAAAATAAGATTTACAATTATTTATTGCCAAAAAAGCCTTTTTAAAAGATTTTAAATATTGCAAAAAATATTCGTATTCATACTCAAAAAAAATATCCGCATCCTCGTATCCTAAAAGGCAATTACGATGAACCGTTACATTGTAACCCTGGTGTACACGCCATTACGCTGGGCGTCGCGTGCGCAGCGGCCGCACGAAATGAGATCGGGTTCCGCACGCTCGCCGATACACGGCACGCGCTTGCGGCTATACCTGTCTCTATACTACTAGATACTAGTATAGTATTATATTATCTGTGCTGTATAGTACCTATGGTTAGGTTTCCAAATAAAACCATAAATAATACTAAATTATGTATGGTTTTATTTGGTTAGTCACTCTAGTCTCGCTCTGTGTGCTATAAGGGACCGTTCAAGTATTACGTAAGCACGATTGTCTTTGCTTTTCTTATTTTGGATGACATGGGGGATAGGAGAGTTTCAAAATTGTGTTATACATTAACGCCCACATGGAGTGATACGAGGAACATGCATAAAATGAAAAAAATTGACTTAAAAAGAACAGCAGTTTGTTGAGCATCGAATAGAAAACCTCCTGTTAGAAACGACAGTTTCAGTTCAGTTTCAGTTCACTTAGTAGAAAAAAAAAACGATAATTTAGTCTAACGCAAAATTTCTGAGGGTTATCCTTATTTTTACCTTTCATACCGGTACAGCAATAACGGTAAATAAACAGTACCTCAGGTAATATTAAAACGAGCTCAACACGCTTTACATGTGGTCTGGAAATCGTACCAAATAATTGAATTAGTTTAACAAAATATTTTTATCAATATTTTTATGAGTTTTATGATCAGGATCCTTTAAGATGCTTTTTTAAAGCTTCTGAATGTTGCGTTATTATAAAAATGTTTACGGTGATAAGTAGATAAAAGTAATTGTTCAAAAACGTTAAATTATATTTCCTTTACCAACTTTTCTTTATCAACCAACGCAAAATATAAAAAATATAGAAGAAAATGTAAAAATAGGAACTATATTTTATCGAATTATATCCGGTAAGTCCGTAGACCATATCTTATAATATAACAGGGTTGCCAACCTCAGTTACACCTGTAACTAATGTATAGGTACTTGGGTAGTTCGGCTTATTTGAAAATACAAAAGGCTTTTGCCGTTTTCCTCTCAGAACAAGGTCAATGTTAACAAAAATAGCATCATAAGCTTAAAACCGAGCTATTCTTTTTAACTGAAACCGTAATTTTATATTAATATAATTGAAATGAATACCTACTTAAGTTCATAATTTTGTTGTAACTCCAGTGTTAATTTCAATTAAAACATCATTAATTTTTATTCGTTTGTTTTATTAAAACTTTAAACTTCATTTCATTGAAAAGCATTAGCAGATTTGTATAAAAGATTCTGTGCTTTTTACTGTTCTAATTAATATTTTGTAAAATATTATTTGGCCTTGACACTCTAAAAATTAAAATAAAAATTTATTATAAATTACTACATAATTACATGCGCTAACTACAACACGTACTTTACTATATCAACTACTCAATTTTAAAATAAAAATTGTGAATGAATAAATCCCAAATATTTTTACACACTAAGCATACTTTCTAGAACATTCCACAGACTATCCAAATCAACAAATACTCTAGTCTAGTTATCGTTGCGACCCAAAAATGCAGTGAATGAAAAGCCGTTCAACAATACGTAGTTTTCAGACGAAGCTTCATATCCGAAACTATTCCATAGTTACGGGGATTTAATTAAACTGAAATCAGATTACAGACTCGAGACGTGCGGAATGAGAACGATTTATTAGCAACATCGTTTTTGTTTGCGTCATCATTTTATACTTCGGGATGTAAGCTTTTGGTATATTTCTATAGTAAATGTATTTAATGTTTTTGAATGAAGTTATACCAAATTATTTAGAAGTATAGTGTTATAAGATAGGTTGTAGTAAGAGTTAATGTTGATAGCCAAAAATATGTTATCTTGTGCCATTTGGATGTAACAACATATAATATAAAAAGAAAGTTGAATATGTCGTAAATTCAAATGTTTAATATGATATGTTATGCACAGTTCTATCGGTTAGGCTTTCATCTAGCAAAAAATAAATAAATAAATCTTACATCATTTAGGTATTCATCTTACATAAATGTATGAGTATTATAACATTTATCAATCATTTAACATTGCAATCGCTATCAAGAGCAAAGAGCAAATACCCTTCAACAGTCATAAGAACAACAATGCATGTTACTGGAAACATAAAGTTCCCCTACTGAGTGTTTATTACAAATATTACAGTCGACAATGGTCACGTGGCCTTTGTAGTACGGACAATGTGGCAGAAATATTCCCACAGGAAAACCGCGATAGAGAAGAAAGTATCTTCTCGTAATTAAAAAATTCTTCATGTCGGTCGTGGCAAACTCGGTGTAAAATAAAAATGTCGCCTTTGGGCTTTGGCCTTTGCCCGAGTGCTTTTCTGTCTTACAATTCAAGAAATAAAAGGACAAATTCAATCAAGTTTTATAAAGAACATTTTTATATTGTGAAGAATACAATGTTTTTTACCACATTTATCACAAAAAATGTATACAATTCTTGCCTCGTGTTAAGTATGAGTCTCTATAATTTATTCAAGGAGGGTTAAATAACAATAGACACGTGCAGTGCGAAAGTGTCCCTTCATACGCAGTTGTGTGTGTGAGAAATTTACATGTGTGTGAGATTAAAAAAAAGTTATCGGAATAAAAGTTGTGTATTATTACCATATTTTATTACGTATGGAGTAGTAGGAGCTATATTATATTCTGTTGTAGTATCAATTTTAATTTAATATGTTAGCAAACCGCTAAATTTTAGTAAAAAAAGGCAAGAAGATTTTGCTTCCCGTAATATTATAGGTAGGTACATGCTTAATAGTTATAGAAAGTAACTTTTTGTTTATTATTTACTTTTAGTGTTAGAATGGCATGAAATATTGGAAAAATGTAAGAAAATATGCTCCCGAAGTATAAATTAAGAACACTGACGATAACTCAGTGCAAGCGGGATTTTATATTCGCCTCGGGTTAGGTATTCCTTTGAGATTTACTTGGATATAACATATTTTGATAGAATACGATATTTAAGCTGATCACACTCATATATTTCTTTATAAATATTGGTCTATTTGAGATATGTTCAGAACAATTACTTTTATTTTGACTATAATATTTATATACCTTTTCTACAAAATCGTGTATAAAACAATAATTAAAAAAAAAACCTAACCTTTGGTCGACCAGGGATTTTTCAACTATTTTCATTCCAAACTTCATCCAAATCGGAGCTGTGGTTTAGCCGTGAAAGCGTAATATTCAAATCAACTTTCTTTACATAAAGTATATCGATGTTTTTACTGTAAAATAATAAAAGAAATCGGGAGCACAAAATGTCCAATAAAATCGATCATGATAAAACCGAACAATGGCTTTATTCAATTAATCATAAAATTCTTTAGAAAACTCGAACAGAATCGATCATCGAGATAAACAAACGTTTTTTTAACCGAAATGGTTTTTTTTTTGCTATCTCACTTAAAAATTATAGTATTGGCATGGTTTTATTGTGGTTTTTATATGCAATTTCAAATAGTTATAGAACTCAAAAATAATCATCGTACTCCGTAATTAAAACGCAAGACATCGTCCTAAATTCCAAAATTGGTCCTTCGAACCTTGCTTCTAAAAGTTTCTATTCTTTTATGGCATTTCCTATAAAATTTTCATTCTATTGTGGCATAAGATGCCTGCCTGCGGCTCGGCCACAAGTCTGCAATTTCGTGATATGAGCGGACATGCTATCACTAGAGCCAGACGGGGCCAGACGGAGCCAGACCACTGTTTTCTTAGTCAGCTGCGCTTTTGTTCTGTAATTCAACGTGATGACGGCTTGTGGCACTGCGATATGAAACGTGCCACGACGCTAAAGAGAAATTGTTTTGTTATAGGTGCCATTATCTTAATTGCTTTTTAGATTTTCAATACAATGACACCCTAAATGAGGTTGATGGTTAATGAAAATATCCATTAATTAACCACATTATTTTATATGAATGAAATAATATTAATATTATACACTAAAGCGCGTCACACACGGTGAAGATACTATAATATTTTATGTTAAGATTCTCTAATATAAAATATTACAGTATCTTAAGGTATCCGGTAACAGCGTTCTGACCATCATTTTTCTTTTTGTCATTGCGTACTAAGACCCCTGTAGAACCGCCATCCTGTTACAAATGACCCGAAACACTGACACAAAATTTCGGGTCATTTGTAACA
>CAJQZM010041283.1:0-13402 GCA_907164665.1 Colias nastes | reverse complement strand
AGTTTTCATTTTCCTGTTATTTATTTTTAAGCTTTTGAATTAAAATTATTAAAATATACATAGGATAATAATGCCTTACAAATAAACCTCAACTTTATTGAATTACATACCAACTCATATTCTAATTTACAACCGGCTTTGAAATGCGTCCATAGCAGACACGATAAAAATAATCCGAACTCCATTACGATAGCCCTTAAGGTGTAATTATCGTTATCTCACGAAGAGTTACGTGTTCGTTAGTCTCACTTTCAAGATGCACGGAGCTGCCCTTGCATACAGTGATACAGCGCACACTGGTCGGCCTTGTGGGATGCATGACCTCATGAGATCTATGAGTACCAGCTATAATACCTCCCTCAGTTTATCCTATTACCCGTCTGACATGTGAGACTGAGCATAGATGTCTGTTAATTGTGAGACACTAAAGTGCACCACATCTTTCCTTATTATGTAGGTATATGTAGTAGCCGATTTAGATTGTGCATTTTTCAAATTCAAATTCAAATTCAAATTATATTTATTTGCAAGAATGTAGTTACAAATTTTAGATGTTTTGATTACAATATTATGTGGCTAATACATTCTACCCATTGATTGGGTGTGCAAATATTAAAAAAGAAAGTTGATTAGTTTAATTATTTAAATGTACACACAATTCAATTTTCACAATTACGCGAACGCACTACGATTTACACGATTTTAACACACACTTATCACACACAATTCAGTTTACACTACTTCAAAGTCATAAATTCTTCAATGTCATAAAATTGTTTTACCATTAACCAGTTCGTCAGTTTATTTTTGAAAAGATTTACTGGTACTTCCTTGAAATTATCCGGTATTTTATTATATATTTTAATAGCCATAAATATTACACTGTTTTTAGCTTTGTTGATTCTACACGTTGGGAAATGTAATTTGTTTTGTTATCTTGTCAACATATGCGAATTTACTTCTCCTTTCTTCTTAAAGTATTCCGGGTG
The DNA here is from genome assembly GCA_907164665.1 of Colias nastes. Classification (NCBI taxonomy): domain Eukaryota; kingdom Metazoa; phylum Arthropoda; class Insecta; order Lepidoptera; family Pieridae; genus Colias; species Colias nastes. The sequence continues at coordinate 12,413 of CAJQZM010041283.1, read as the reverse complement.
ATATTTTACAAATAAACATACTTCTCTTATGTACATGCAAGTTAAAGTAAGGATCCGTAATTTACTAAACAAAGGTCTACAACTGTCTCTTTGGTTCAAACCGCACAGAGCTCTGATACATTTTTTTTGTGAGACAAATACCTTCCGCACATCACAAGATTGTCCCCAAAGAATGATTCCATACGAAAGTACAGAAGAAACGTAGGCATGATAAGCATTTATTGCTGCATTCATAGAAACAGTATCTCTTAGACGCCGTAATACGTAAACGAAACGATTAATTCTATCACAAACGTAATCAATGTGTTTGTTCCATTTTAGACTTTCATCCAACAAAACACCCAAGAATTTATGATGATCTACTTGTTCTATAACTTGGTTATCACACTTTATATTTAGGTTTATTTTGGAGCAATTCTTTGTATGAAATTGAATTATTTTTGTTTTTAATAAGTTAATTTTAAGATTGTTGTCTTCTAACCATTTTACAATATTTTTAACTGCTTCATTTATATCTCTCTCGTACGTTTCCTTTTCAGTACATTTAACAATTAGGGTAGTGTCGTCTGCGAATAAAACTGATTTGTGTTTCACTGATTTCGGTAGGTCATTAATATACAATAGAAATAAAAACGGGCCGAGCACACTTCCTTGTGGTACACCTGATCTATTAGTTTTTTTTACTGATCTATATACGTTTCTTGATTTATTTACTATTTGTTGTACTTCCACATTTCCATGTCAATTTAAAGTTTAAAAGACAGGATTGTAGTTCATGCTCTACAATTAATATATATCTTCTTAATTAGCTAATTAATTATTATTGTTTTCGTGTAATCAGTCTATCGATCATTATTTTTAAATGCTGTTGTAAAATAACTTTCGTAAAATGAATAATTGCTATTATAATAATTAAAGGGCAAAGCTTTAAGGTCATGGGTGAGCATGTAATACTTCGGACACGCTTACTGCCTTATCAGTCACGGCACTACTGCGTATTGTTTAACACATGTATTTAATCATTTATCCGTGTTTCATCCATGCATAACATAAACATGATATAAAGACACTTTTCGTACAATTTCATTTGCAATCGAAGCAGACATTACATGTTTTTTCTAGAACATCTGTCTCTTTAAACTTCAATGGTCGATGTTTGTGATATTCATACGCTCATCATAAATGTTTGTACACACATATAAACATACATGTTATATCTAGTAGCCTTCTGAAATGATTACATGTAATAATCATTATTATAACTACAATACTGCCATGCACGACAGGAAGAGTTTTTGTAACAAAACCTTCAATTTTTATATAATATCTCTACATTACAATAATTATTATTCTCATAACAAAAGAAGCTGTATGTTGTTCCATGAATGATATTGTTTTGAATTTGTTTCATTTTGGGATAGAAATTAAAGTAATATATAAATATGAAATATAATTTCCTAAAATTGGATTCACTAAAAGGCTTAGAAAAGTGCATAGAGCTTCTGGCCGAAGCCTGCTGAATAAGATAAAAAAAAAGACGGGTTGCACTCCGGGAGTGCCGGCAGAAGTGAAAACGCGCGTAGTAGAGAGGGAATAGCTGTCTACTCTCCATCCGTCTTACGCTTTTTCGATCAGGTCACGTGTCCTGACGCGAGTTTAAGATTTTATACCCATTACAGAAAAAGTGCTCAACGCCGCTAAAGAAGTTTTCACTTCAAAAAAATTGAATTATAACCAATCTATCATCAGTTTATCATAGGTATCTGTTAGCAACTCATTCAAATTACATGAAGTTATATTAATCTGCATCTTTGATATAACAATGCTGTAAGATAAAGTTTTTGTTAACTGTAACAGAAAAAACTATAAGCAACAAACAATGCAAATCGTGTTCATGGTACATGATTGTAATAAAAAGACCGCCAACTGTTGGGAACGGTACGAGTTATGAATTATGATAAATCAGCTGGTCAGTATTGAGATCTTTTTATTATTGGATTTATCTCCGCCCCATATAGGAGAATAACTATTATTACATTGCAGAAATCATAAATAATGTTTGATAAAAATAATTGATGAGGCGGTATGGAGTTCGTCGAACCAGTAAGTATATAGACTAAAAAAAATATAAGTGTATTTTATTTGCTCACACTTCGTTACACTCGTTAGATTCAAGTCAATAAATACTAAAATCAAATTTGACATAAATATAAGAATTTTAAATATATTAAAATTGACAATACCTGCTGTTTATTTTTCCTATTTTGATACCTAATATAGAAGTTAGCGCTGTGTAATCAAAACTTTCTGCTAATGTTGCCAAGTTGTCCGACCTACTTCCGTAAATTCTTATCCCAATAATTGGTCTACTTGGAAAGTTTTGGTTTATCTTTTAAACTTTATGCGCATATTGTCTTTCAAGTATCAAGTATTGTCTATTCTAGAGTTGTCTTTAATTAAAACAACCAAGAACAAAATCAAGTTACATTTGTTGGTTACAATGGTGTGTTATGTATTTTTTCGTCCATGATCTCATATTTAATTTAGCTTCATTTTGATTGATAGAAACAAAGCACGGGGGCGACCGGTAAGTTTTGAAGTAGTACAAAAAAACCACATACACACAATTGACACAGTAAAAAATATCATGAGTTAGAGGCTTTGAACTGTATCAAGATTCAAGGTTAATTATTATTAGTGTTAAAGATGGATTGTTGAAGCACCAATTAGTATAATACCTATATCCAAAGCCATATATTTACGAATATCTCTGACTCTAGATAAGTGAATAGGTATGTATGTATGTAAACCTGTAGGATAAATTATTTTTCCGTTTTTAAATGGTATTCCCTAAAAATAAGTTAACTAAGAAGAAAATACATAATCTTGTTTACGTCTCGGTGAAATTGAAGGATAAGAATGGATTAAGATACCGAACTTGTAACTCAGATTTTCAGAATTCATGTGCGCATGTATTAAGGAAGATAATTCGAAACAGACAGACAAAGAAAATTACTCCCGACATTGTATATGATACATAATTCATCTTAAACTCCAACAATCACAAATATTTAAACGAAACTTAACATGTATAACGAAAATCATTAGTCACAGAGTTTCCAAGGATTCCAAGAACAGATTTAACACAACAGTAAAACAAAAGAATGCCGGAAATACTTGTGATATTTGTTACCCGTCATGTACCTTCATAAGACTGATATTGTCATTGTAAAGCTAAGTAGAACAACTTCAAATACATGTAATGGGTGTTTTTAAACGCAGGGTACCTATGTAACATTGTGGAGCATATAATATAAATGAAATATTAAATATTAGGTATTTTTTTAATTTTTAAATCAAAGCAATTTGGTTTCCTTTTTTGTGGTGTATTTGAAAAAAAACACAGCTACAACATAAAGACTGAGATATTTAACCTTGTTGTAAGCATTGAAGAATGCGTTTTTGCAAAAAAGTGGAATGCACCGCGAAGAAGTGCTGTCAGAGTCAGACCGTTGTATCGGAGATTGAAGATCACATTGATTACTTTAATGTCTCGTCACATTCCACAATAGATTGCTCGTGATTTTGATTTTATGGACATAATATCAAACGACATCATTCTTATGTATTGTATTTTCTAGAAACTGTATCACCTTAATCTAGTAGTCAGTAATAGTGCGGGCAATCCAAAAAAAACCTGGGAAGCCGTAAAGAGTATTTGTAACTTATCTATTTCTAAAAGGGAACCGTTAGAGCTTTTGAACATCCAAAGTTTAGATCCTTCTCAGTCCCTTGAAGCATGCAATAAACATTTTACTTCTATTGGAGAATCTTACGCAACACGGATATTAGAGAAGATTAAAGTCACCCAAGAAGATTTAGCTTCTAAAATTTGTTTTAATAATTCTCCCGTTAACTCATTCTTTATGACACCAACTAACATACATGAAGTGGAATCTTTGATAATGCAACTGGAGAGCAACAAAGCTCCGGGAATTGACGGCCTGAACAATTTATTGGTTAAGCTGATCCGTCAAGAGATCCTTAGCCCCCTAACCTCAATATACAATCTTAGTTTATCACAGGGAATTTTCCCTGATAGTTGGAAAATTGCCTCAGTATCCCCAATTCACAAAGCGGGAGAACGTGACAACCCGAATAATTATAGGCCTATTTCTTTATTGGGAGTCTTCTCAAAAATTCTCGAAAAGATAGTAAATTCTCGATTGGTTAAATACTTAGAGAGTAATAACCTAATATCAAGCCATCAATTTGGTTTTAGACGGCAGAAAAGTACAGCCGATGCAGTTTCCCTCCTCACGTCTACTGTTGCTTCGCACTTAGATTGCAGAAGAAGCTGTCTTTGTGTATTTCTCGACCTTGCAAAGGCATTTGATACCGTATCTATTCCATTACTGCTTAGAAAGCTTGATGGATGCGGTATCAAAGGCCACGCACTTCGGTGGTTTGAGAGCTATCTGAAGGGCAGGCTTCAGTGTGTTAAAATTGGAGACCAAAGAAGCTCAACGAGAGAGGTCAATTTTGGAGTCCCACAAGGTAGCATCTTAGGCCCAACCCTTTTTATACTTTATATGGACGACATTCACAGCATCTCTCTATCTAACGCGGATATTCTCTGCTACGCAGATGATACAGCTGTCATATTCTATGGTGAAAATTGGGATGAGGCTATGTCTACCGCTCAAATAGGTATGACTCAAATAATCGCATGGCTTGAACGCAATTTACTGACACTAAATGTAGATAAAACCAATTATATTTGCTTTCATAAAACTTCAGTTTCAGCTCCATCTTTATGCGACATAATAGAGATTCCGCAAACAGGGACTGCTAATCATTCGATTAAAAGAGCTCAAAAAGTAAAATACCTGGGTATCATGTTGGATGAAAATTTGAACTTTAATAGTCACATACATCTGCTCTCTGATCGTGTCCGTAAAATTTCAGGTATTATAAAAAAACTTCGGAATTCCGCTCAAACTGATCTGCTTAGGAATGTTTATTATGCTCTTTGCCAATCCATTATCACATATTGTATTAATTCTTGGGGTGGGGCTGCGAAAACATCACTTATCGGCCTTGAAAGAGCTCAACGAGCGGTCCTAAAAACAATGTTATGCAAGCCCTTCAGATACCCAACCACTGAACTTTATAAAGACAGTGACGTTCTGACGGTGCGGCAGCTTTTCATCCTCTATAGCTCTCTTTCCACCCATAAATCTATTTTAAATTCAGCTGATTACAAAGATCTTGTAAAAAAGCGTGTCTTCAAAATTCCAAACATAACCACACACACAACATTCGCTAAGCGCTTGAACCCATATATTGGTATCTTTATATATAATAAAATAAATTTAAACTGTAAAATCAAGAGTTTTTCTATTTTTAAAGCTAAAAGGGTTATTACATGCTATTTAAAATCATTAAATTACACACAAACAGAAAAGCTTCTTGCCTCAATACATTAAATTGTTTATTTACATTATAATGTATGTATCATGTAATTTATTTATTTTAATTTTTAATGTATTTATTTATTTAACTTATTTTATTTATTGATATAGGTATCTATTCATTTATTTATTTTTAATTTAGTTTATTAGTTGTACTTTATTTATTTCTTATTTTTAAATTAGTATTTTTTTTTTTCTTCTTTTTAACCTACAATTACGGTACCACGAGCAAATCCTTTTTTTATAATCGTACCAGCCCCCACGACACAAGTTCTCTTAGTGTGGGAGCTATAGTTAACAACTATAATTGTATAATAAGCAACAGCAACTGTAACTGCAATATGTATTGTTAAATTGGTTTTGTTACCTGTGTTTTGCTGAAAATAAATAATTTTTCATTTTTCATTTTCATTTTCATTTTTCAATCTATCGTTTGAATGTGGGAGATTAAAATCGAAGTAGGTACGAACAAAGATTATGACAAAACACTTTTCCACGCCTTTAGTGCTAACACACAAACATTAGGATTAGACCTTTAATTTATTTTTACAATATCTCTTTATGTGGTTTTAGACTAAATGTAGAGCTACAAGGTGCCAGAGCTAAACAGACCTATGTTTGTAAACGCTAGGTATTGATTTCTACAATTTAATAGGATTCGATTTGTGGAATTTGTTGCTCATATTCGTAAGCGTATTCATGGAGAGAGCTGCAGTATCTGCCGCAAGCTTGTCTCGTCAGAGTGTGTCGAGTAACGGGACCGACGTCACGCCGTGCGATACGCCTCAACGAAAAAGCTATACGCTCTGACTCTGATTAAGCTTACATTTTTTGTTATATTTTCCACCTAAAAACTCCAACATTATCGCCTCATTGGCTATATGAATTACTAATGTTTATGAGTTTTTCTATAAATCAGCATCGTAGCTACTAGAAGCTACGTAGAACAAAGAGGCTTTAGTTTACGATCCACATGTAGAATAAAGAAATCGGTGATTAGTTACGAGGAATTATGACAATATGTTATCAATGTTAGAGGTATTTAATAATTATATAACGCATTGTACTCATGTTTGATACGAGGTAGACAATGTGAAATATGTATTTTAAAAGGGTTCGTGATGGACTTGAGAATTCAGGTCATATTATAAAAGTATAAGATATTATTACTATGTAACTTGTATTTAGAATTTTAGAGGCAGCTAATGTGTTAACAAATTATTCACGCAGATGATAATATATTTATGAAAGTATAATTTTTAAAAGCTTCCATTTGGTTTCATGTCTGATATATATATTTAATTTATATATATTATTATGGGCATATGTAGAGCTATTCTTTTAATAAGGTAGTTAATATTGTATAATATATTGGAATGAATTGTCTACAAGGATTTCAAGGTTTTTCCAATAGGTCAAGGACTCGGTCAGTCACCCAGCCGCCTACGAGCCCATCTTGGAAGAGATTTAATGGTATCGATGGACATAAATATATCCACGCATGATATAATGAAAGTAATGGGGTGGCCTTGGCCCGTCTCATTTAAATTCCATGTTGCCTTTTTGGTCCAAACCAGGTTACTGAGTTATCGAATGGTCTACATTAGTTCATTATTTTTAATCGACTTCAGAAGGTATTCTCTTCAACTCTAATTTGCATTTTGGGCTTTATTAATTAAATTAATTTCTTTAATTTTGTTTAGAAATTGTTAATAATTTATTTTATAAAAAACAGAAGACTAAGAAGCGAATTTAGTAAGTTAAGTTTAAAACTTTTTACAGAGGACTCCTGTTACATAACATGAAAACAAGAGAATGTTTACTTTTTTTTTTGCGGTCAGACTAATGTGAAAGTCTAGTCTAGACTAACAAATTTGGTACGATAATATGTCAACATCCTTTGAAGATAAGTTTCGTTTTATAGGAATGTATGGCATTCCCTTTCAAAATATTTATTTTATTTATGAACACATATTTTCGCACTTCGATATAGTAAATTTTCAGAAGACGAAGAAAAGTTAAAGCTTCGTGCATTTAACTTTTCGGTGTTAAGCTTTCACCTAGGTATTTGCGCGAACGGGGCTACAAGGCCTCGGGGGTACAAGGCCTGGCTGTTAACCCCTGTCGCCGAAGATGAGGGTTTTAGTGGGTATGGCTTCATGCGAGTCCCACATACCCCCTCGTTCAGTTCAGTAAAACTGTAGAGGGGGATGCGTAAATGCATTTCCCAACGTAAAAAAAAGGTATTTGCGCGAAGTCCCGTCAATGGATATAGGTACAATACAATGCAAGAACATAATGTATTTTTTCAACAAAATGATTTTTTAAATAATCGCTTTGTTTCAAGAGTCGTAAAGTAACTAAGAATTCGTAGTATTTACGAGACACAACTCTACATATTTTGAAATTATAATGCAAGCAACCCTCACTACTTACGGGCTACTCTTTCTGATGGGACCGTATTTTTCTTTTATTTGTAAATCCAACCTCAATCTACTATATCATTAATTTCCTTGACAATTTAAGGGTTAACTAATGGGAAAATACGATATATTGAAGCCCGAAAGTAAAGTTAATGATAAATTTCGTATAAGATGGTATAGCAACAAGTTTGATTTGCGATCCTTCATAATAAGAAGATTTATTACCCAATGATGAATGGGGAATAAATATACTTATTGGTGTATCGTAATTATGGTGGGAAAGATTTAATGTCGATACACGAAAACACGTCACTTTTACCTCTTTTTATTAAGTTATATTAACTTCATATCGTACTTTATTTTGTTTTATTTGTATCAACGAGTTAAACTGTCTTCTTTATTATTTATTCAAGATTTTAGCGGATGGGAAATAAATGTAAATGAGCTGCATGCTCCATAAATGCTGTTCCAACTAGGTACTAGAAATTTAAGTAAATATTTACTCTATATATCGACAAACAGGTATAAAACTCTAGAATATTAATTCAATCACAAGCATATTTGTTTTTTCAACCCAAATAATGATTTAATTTAAGAACCTCTTATTCCTTATAATACACTAGTACTCCGCCCCGGCTTCGCCCGTGGTACCTACATGTTTATACTATCCTATCTCTCAAGTTGGATCGAACTGCACATGGTGTGCGAATTTTATTATAATCGGTTAAGTGGTTTATTAGGAGTCCATTGAGGACAAACATTGTGACACGAGATTTATATATATTAAGATAGGTATAAGGTAGGTATGCATATTTGTTATTAAGTCCTCTTAAGCTATATTTTATGCTGCAGAAATAATTATAGCCGATGATCTCTGTAATTATAACTTAGGAATAATAGCTGTTATTCTTTGCATTGTGCTAAAACACCTGCATAGCTAAGGGCACGCATTGTAAATAAATGCAGTTTACTTTGTTCTGTAAATAATGACTTAGTAGAACTGATCAACACAAAGTATTGTTTATTCGCACTTATCCATGTAGTCAATATTATTGACTATTACAAAATATAAACTAGTGTATGAAAATCGAACAAAAAAGATCAGGCAGTATGGAACATTCTTTCGGGCAAATTTCATCATACCAAAATCCATTTATTTATGACGTAAACTTTTCACAGCCAGGGCCCGACTGGATAGACTTGGTTTTTTGCAATAACAAGCCGCGAGAGTAAACGTATTAACGTATTTATAAATTTTATAAGTTGCTTCATATATTATGATAAAATGTTTAGAACGTCGTTACAACGTAGGACCTAATGTGCAGGTGTAAGATTCGCAAAGTGTTTAATTAGCAAGTTCGGACTAGGTGCGTCGTTCGATCAATGAACCCAGTAAGGTCAAAACCCTCTCAGTACGAGATCTTCTACTCACAGCTTTTATTTGTTCTTATTCATTTCATTTCTGAAGTTTACGAGCGACTCGTTCACAGTTTCGTCCTTACTCCGAAGATCGTTTGTATTTTATGGCAGTCCTTTGATATTCTTATGTCCAAACGCCAGACTCCGATATTGTCACTACACTCAACCGTCTATGTTTGTAAAACGAAATAGGATGCTTCTGCTTGTGTTGAAGTCAATATAGTTTTTTTCTATCGTTATATTTTAAAGTTTCATTAAAATTGCATAGATATCTAATAAGTACTAGCCTGTATTACTCCAAATGAGAATAAAATTGTTTATAAAAAGTAAATACATATAAAACAGAACACACACCTTATATTACGCTATAAACGCAATAGCTTTTAGTTCACCATAAAAATATAGAGGTGATTTAACAGTTCATTGTTCTCTTTACAGCATCTAAAGCATTGTAAGTATGTATTTACAATAAGTAGAGTAACATTAATATAAGAGGGAAAAGCTCTTAACGCAACCGACATCATATTAAAATATTTAATAAAATAAAACCACAAAAAATCAGAGCACGAATACATTTCTCTGTATCAAAACTAAGCCACTTTCATTTGCTATTGATGATATAAGTATTGTCTTGTTTGCGAGTGGAACTGAAATATTTTTTTGTTTTCAATCGCAGGAGAAAGGCAGGGCCCACTGACACAGTTGCGGTCATCACTTTCCTTGGTCACAATGGTCTAAACTTTAACCAAATATTTGTATATATTGCATTTATATTTAACGTTTTCATGTATAACGCTTTAACGCTACAAATCTCAAAATGAAAACGAATATAAAATAAAGTCATGATACAATTTCTAAAGCTTTTTCAAATTGTTAGATGTGAGTTGAAAGATAGTTGAGATGGGTGGTAAATAAACTTCTTTATTGTAATAACCTATTATATGGTGGTAAATGTTAAAAATAGGTAATGACGTTTCAAAAGTGCTTCTCGAAGAAGTCTAATTGAATAAATAAATGTTTGAGTTTGAGTATACTTAAAGGTTAATAAGTATTAGTATATTATTATAAGTATCGTTTATATATAATGCTTATTGCTCACTTAATGTTTTGTAATTATCAGACCAAAAAACAAATAAAAACAATTTACATTGGCATATTCTTTTAAAATTACTTGGAGTAAATATTCTAGACAACATTTTCCAAAAGAGAAAAAAATATATTACTCGTACTAAAGTTTTATCATAACTATTTAGAAATCTGTGGTTGTATTAAGACTGAATTGTTTATTACTACGACAACTACTATTATAATTAAAATACTAATCTCTCATTGTATGTTACGTTTAATAAAAACAATTATTCATCGAATAACAATGATCACAAAACAAATCTCCTTGAAAACTAAGGCCATTATTTTTTATCAATCATTGTTATATAATAATCACAATAATGAAACAACAATATTATTGCAAGCGTAATGTAATATTAACATCATGATAGTTGACATTTCAGCTGCGGCCGCTTGCGTTGTTCAAACCTGCTCCGCCACGGTCGGTTGTTGCACTGAAGATGATCAGCCAAGTGCAAGGCAAACTTCTCGGCAACGTAACAACATTACGATAATGACGAGACTATCGGACGCATTTTATACTTTTTTACATTTTTCAACGTCTATAAAAATAGAGTTGGTAAGCCTGATTGCGTTCGCGGTCTCAACGCGTTTTTCTAGTGAGCTATATTCAACGCAGCGTGAACAGACATTCGTTTTAATATTTAAATGAATACTTGTCGTCCATATATAAATAATAATTGTTAAAAAAATATAAAACATCTATAAGATATGTGCATACCTATGGGTTTGATAAAGCATTGGTAGAGCAATTATTTAAACGTAAAAAAATATTATTATAATTTAACCATAAAAAATTAGTCAAGGAATATCAAAATTTAAAAGAAAAACAGATTATTTTGTAAAGCGTACTAAGAAGCGTATTAAGAACTATAAAATACATAATATACCTATTGGTTGGTAATACGAAAAAAATATTAGGATAAGTACGAGTTTATTTTTGATGGCAGCTGAAGGTATGTTTTTTGTTATAAATAAATTGTTTGAATGAATAAAGACATCTTAAAAATAATGATAATTCTCATCATTGTTTTATTTTTTCCCCAGATTTCATTAAACTTATTAAAAGTAACTGACGCGGTATGCTAATACATTATCTATCTATATATATTTTTTGGTAAATACTAATTAAAATTATTGTAGTTTTTATGTCATAACATCATATTATTTCTGGACACTAAATATTTCACATCTCTATACTTTAAAATATATAATGTTTATGACCAATATACCACTATACTATTTATTCTTTATCGTACATATACCAAACAGAAATAAGCTAAACTATAATTACAATCAAAACACACGGCACATACGTACTAAAAGGCGGCCTTATTGCTCAAAAGCAATCTCTTCCAGGCAACCCTGATTGGTTAGGAATGTATGCTAGAACGCGAAGGCGCAAATTTATGAATAAATTAAACATTAGATTTCTAATTAAATAATATCACATAGTTAAAGCAATACATCAATGTCCCTAATTTATAATTCAGCATCAAAAGTCAATATATACGTATATTACTACTATAGTCGATCGTGCGTGTTGTTCCACAATAAAACTGAAACAAGACATCCTCGAAGGTCGGGCTGGCCGCTGGTTAGCAAATTAAACAGCCACGAAGCTCGCTTTAAATTATACAATGTGACACTAACAAGATAACAATTAAGTGTTGTCTCACGTTCTGGATCTCACCTATACGGAGCCAAAAAGTTATGTTTAGGAATGATAGAATTCCTTATTATAGGAATTTCATTCAAGAACCCCACTTGGAGATGTGTAACGAATGGAATAAGATCGCTTCTAGAAACAAGAGTAGACGCGCAGATGTTAGTTAAAGGATAGGTGTAATCTAAAAGCTCTGACAAGATTAAAGTTATACCTATCATAAAATTAGTATTCAACCTAGAGAAAAAAGGAAGAGTAAAAAGCACATTTAGTAAATACTTTATCTACCTATTTGATTATATT
>CAJQZM010041282.1:7811-37599 GCA_907164665.1 Colias nastes | reverse complement strand
CTTACTACTAATATCTAACATTTTTTTAAATCCTACATCAATATCCTTATTATTTATATTTAAACTGTCCCCATATAATATAATTACAATATTATTCTTATTAAAGCTGAAATGATCCAGTGATTTGATTATATATTTATATGAACTATTAGGCGTACAAACATTAGTAACTTTAAGCCCTAAGTTGTTAAGCATAGCGCCAAATCCCTGACCAATATTATCAGACAACATAATAATTTCCTGCTTTGAAAGGTATTTAGTATTACTGGTTGGAATTGTGGTAGTGGGTTTAACACTATGTATGTCTGTGTAGTCAGGTATGTCAGGTCAGTCATGTAGTCTTAGGCGACGGTTGCTCATTGTCACTGTTTGAACACTGACATACATATTTATTGGTCAGCGACTCAAAACGATCCATATTCTCATTGCTCAACTTAATAAGATAATCTGCCTCTTGTATATGCTCGTTAATTTGCATTTGGGCAGAAGAGTATTTCTGGTTCACATCATTTAACATTTGACTTAAGGAGTCTATCTTCTCCTTAAGTTCAGTTGTTTCTACATCATACAAGATTTTATAATATTCTAGATCCCTATGATATTTATCTAACTCCTGAACAAGGTTTTTGTTGTCTTTCTCTAGTTGAACTATATTTTTTAAAGAACTCTTTCTAACAATAGATTGCGTACGCTTAATGAACTTACTTAATCTAAGATATTTTTTTAACTTCTTATGCGAAGAGAAATTGATTTTTTTAAAGTTTATAGAGCCACTTAACTGTCCACATTCAATTAATTCATCATGAAGACTACTTGGTGTGTTGCATTGCCGCTTGGGATTGTCCTCTTGCACTTCCATTAAGCTACATTCCAACTCAGCGATACGGCTAAGAGCTTTCTCATGGTCACTAGAGCACTGCTGGAAGCTGTCCACAACGTCTTGTAGGGCTTTGCACTTGTCTTCACTATAAATGTATTTCATGTGTAGTTTGCTGAAGTGCATAGAAGAGAATTTGCAACAACTAGACCTCCTTTATAGAGAGAATATTTAATTAATTTTTATTATTATTGTCCACAGATTTGATCCGGGAAAAATGAAAGTTATATGTGTACATATGTGTAAGTGCTGTGTTTAACGACTGTGCAAAAGAGAGTGATCATGCGCGCCATCACACTGACTGTGCTTTTGGGCACACTTGGAGTTATTCAGTGTAAGTATTATAATTATTATATTATATTATTAATTACGAGATATTCGTTTTCACAGTAGGAATAACTCGCTCATGTGTTATTCTGGTATGTAAGCTACATAACTGCCACGTATCATCAACATCGGTTCAGTGGTTTTCGCGTGAAAGAGGAACGAACATAAAACATTCTCATAATCTTTCACGTTTATGATATTAGTTAGTATATAAGGTATACTAGAATAATTATAATTTGTAAAAATTGTAACTTGAAAGTACGGTTTTCCTCGAAAAAAAGGAAATTTTAAAACTAAATTATAAAATATTTCTCGATAAAAATTAGCAGACATTGTATTCTCATTCATCTGTAGTCAGTACTTATACAGATAATATGATATTTTATTTTCTGTCACAAACGTATACATAACTTATCCATTAACATTACTTTTTGTACAGCACTTAACTGAACATAAGTCACGCAAGGCGCTCTGATATCATTAAGTTGAATTTGGTCTCACTTAACCTCAAGTTCACATTACTTTCACACTTTCTTTAAAGAAAATAAACATTAATATTGTATCCATTCAGTGCTTTATAATTTATTTCATTGTAATTGTTGCAATTATTGTAAAAAACATAATTAAGTATTACTTTTATTATCAAGTCATTTATATTATTTATCAAAATAATTGTTTAATTTTTCACGAGCTAAGAACCCGTGAAATAGTAAGAAATGTTATATTAATGGTAATTGCATTGTAAAATAAAATAAAAGTACTTCTAAATACATTTACATGTTGTAAGGAATTAACATCGATTACAATTTTATCTTTAATTTTCGCATTCGAATTAATTATATTAATTTAATATATTTAATTGATACTGTTATTCGTTAACAATGAATAAAATGTTTTCTACCAAAATATTATATAGGAAAGTCGAAATGATAATAAAGTACCATAGCTAATCCACGTGTGTAATACAAAACAAGTAAGCGAAACCGCTAGCAGAAGTCAGTAATTTTATTAAGAACTGAAATATTTTAAAAAACTTATTATCACATTAAGTTAATTTCGTGACATTAAACGTAGCCAAAACACTCGAAATTAACGTACTGCATAACACAAGATAATATTATGCCAGCAATTTTGTAAATACTCTAATTATGGTCAAAAGTTCACGGCTTTCCAACTTTCTCCATAGCGGAACTTATTTGAAGAAAAATGATTTGTTTTGTGATAATCTGAGATGCTTTGTTTAGAGATTTTATGAGGTAATTGTGGTGTAGCGTGACATTGTAAGGGTACTGTTATGGGGAGCCGTGATAGCATCACATGCCTTGGGAATGTGAGTAATGACTGATAGACGCTCTGATAATATTAACGTCAATGAACGTTTTCGCGATCCATATTATATAGAACAAATAAAACAGAAAAAAGATAGCGAAAAAATATCTTACGTAACGATTGCAAAGGTATACATTTTCTTTTTGGTTGGTCCCAAATTTTGAACATAAACGTAGGTATGAAAGTATTTTGTACTCGTGTATAATATGTCTGAAATTACGTTTCTATCTTCAAATATAGACTTTAATATAATATTAACATAAGGCTACACTTATAGCAACTTAATTTTTTTTTGGTGTCCCACAAGGATGCATCCTAGCCCCGACGCTGTTCCTAATATTCATCAATCATGTAATCATCAGCAACATGAAATCTGATTTATTTTTAATTTAAATTAAATGATATAAACCGTGTGTTCGTCCCCATTCCGCCATATCTCACGGCACCACTTTGTAGAGCGAAACAGATCTCAATCGTTATGACAACGTGCAGCCTACATCCATCTGTCGCAGTGAAATTCATTAATTAGCCGTAATGCCTCGCACAAACGTGTTATTACCATTTTATGTGCCGTTTTACTGTACCTTTAAATATCGTTAACTGTACGCTAGATTTTATTGCAAGATTAGTTTTATTGCGTTCTCTAAGAGGCTTGTAGTTATTAATGACATTTTAATATTTGATTAGATCAATGTATTGATACGTCGTACATAGCTTTATAGGTTAAAGATCATTGGTTGGGTCTTCAATTTAATCCTCGGGATGGGCCGTAGAATATTGTATTTTTCTATTTAATATATTTTGTGAATAAGTGTCAGCCTGAAGTTAGGAATTGTATTACAATTAAGCTTACAGGCTTGACCTTTACTGCCTAATTTGTTAAAAGAATGCAGTCGTGTTTGTAAGTTTTTGTTTTTTATTTTTTTTTTATTTGTTGTAAGTCATGACTACTTACAATGTTTTACCCAATTTGTAATATTCCATGTTTATCTTAACGAAAGTAACAAGTCGTAACGATAAGCATTCGAATAATAATTTAATTTTATAGTAATAGTATTTGCAATAATGAAGCAATCTATTGAATAAATGCAGGATATAATATGTTGGTTTCTACTTAAGTGTACAGTTGTTTTGAGGATGATGTATTATGTTCTGATTGCCATTTCCTGACAAACAGGATTTTATCACTATAATACTTATTAGTTATCAAAATTATCAATAATCATTGTGTAATTGTTGTTATTTAACTTTAATCTCTTCGATTATATCTTGTCTGCTTACAAAGTATTGGGCAGTGTTTTTTAAGTGAAGTTAATGGCTTCTTAAAACAGAAACATTAAAATAAATTTGCTACGGGAAAGCTATTGACGTGGATTGGAATCTAATATATTCATCTTACTAACTCAGTATTCACTAAGAAATAAGTTGAAAATAACCATTTTTAACAAGCTCTTACCCCGTGGCTTTTATTTCAAAATATCGCAGGCATGCGTTTTATAAAATTTCCCTCCCCTGTTATAGCACCAGCAAAACCGCCTTTTAATCTAAAATCTCAAAGGAGAAACACAAAACTAAATAAATAAATAATAACAATATAACAATGATTCATTATACAAATTACAACGTTGACAGTACACACCAAACCACTAATCCGTGCAAATAATGAACTAAACAATTTCACTCCATAGATTTCTAAGCCATATAATTAATTGAAGAAACCGCGTGTCATTTAACACAAATAGTTAACATTTGCCACCTTACGTAATTGTAATAAGGCTTAATTTGTTTTCAATAAAAGCTCTACTTATAACAAGCTAGACGAAAATCAACTTTACGCCATTGTTATAAAGTTCAAAATTGATCTTATGAATAAAATTCAAGATCTGTTCATTTGTCATTTAAAATTGGACGTTAGGTAGACGGAAATAAGATAGGAATTGTCTTAAAAGAGTGGCCAAAAGTCGATCGTGAGATGTTCCAAAGGCATTTTTCTCATACATTGTATTGCAATTTCTTTGTTTGTCTGTGGAAACACGTCCGGAAAATAATTACAGCTTTGTGGGGTATGACACTTTCATTATTTGATTTATGCCTCTTTTGTATGTTTCAATTCGTTTGGACGATTTCAAAGATATTAGTGGCCTACTTACAAATCATTTTGGAAAATATGAAGCGACTTGTAGGTCATTATGATATTTTCAATATGATTGTCAATTTTTCCATTTATTTAAATTCGCAGAAAGTATAACAGACTTTTTATTTTTTATACGTATCAGGTTTTTAAGCTATTGCATAGCTTCTATCGCGGGCCTTGAGCGCGGGGACCGAATCGAGAAATTCCGTAACGAAAAAACCTCACGCTCCCCACTCCGACGGGCTCGGAGGTGTGGCTTGAAGGCATGCTATGCAATAGCTTTACCGCGGCTGTCCCCGAGTGCCACACGTCTTTTTTTATATTTTTTACACTTTTTATTTCTTGAAAACTGATTGCATATTCAATATGCATAATGTTTACACACGCACACATTAATATGTATTATTTAGATAATAATGACTTCTAAAGAGATTTTAAATATTAATCGCGACTGACTTAATAATCAGCTAATACCCGCATAAAATTGCACACTTTAAAAAAGATAGCTAATTTAAAATATAAGATAGCTAAAATATATTTTTTATTCTACAATATGTTAATTTTTGTTTTAGTTCAAAATTCGACTGAAGCATAAATGAATATCAATATTTTTAACGGTAAATGTATGGAATGTTGACAGTTGGACAGTTTTTACTCGACTGCGACTGAAGGAGGGTTATGTTTTCCGAGTGAATGTATGGATGTTTCTTTGACAGAGCCTAAATGGCTTGTGATATTTTTATGCCAGTGGTGTCAAAAGATTAGTTTTGGTCGTGACAGACACACCAGGTAAATCTATACTAATATTATAAAGCTGAAGATTTTGTTTGTTTGTTTGCCTGTTAGAACGCGCTAATCTCAGGAACTACTGGTCCGATTTGAAAAATTCTTGCCCATTTATCGAGGAAGGCTATAGGCTATATACCATCACGCGACCAACAGGAGCGAAGCACTGCAGGTAAAACCGCGTGTCATAGCTAGATAAAATTTAAAAAACCGGCCAAGTGCGAGTCGGGCTCGCGCACAAAGGGTTCCGTAGCAGCAAATATAATAAATTACAGTTAAATCAACCTATCTCAAAAACTATAAGAGATACTTTGATCAAACCAAAAATCGTTGAAAGAGTTAATTAGCATGCATCACCTCTATTTTTTTTAGAATTTTATACCCCGTAGTTATAAAAATAGAGGGGGGGGGACATACTTTTTACGACTTTGAGAGCTGATATCTCAAAAACCGTTCACTTTAAGAAAAATGTTTTTTAGAAAACTTTATATCATTTTAAAAGACCTTTCCATTGATACCCCACACGGGTATGTACATCGAAAAAAAAATTTCATCCCTCAGTTACATGTATGGGGGGCCCCACCCCCAATTCTTTTTTTTACTATTTAGTGTCATATTTTTGTAGCGGTTCATACAACACATATTCCCATCAAATTTCATCACTGTAGTACTTATAGTTTCCGAGTAAATCGGCTGTGACAGACGGACAGACGGACAGACGGACAGACGGACATGACGAAACTATAAGGGTTCCGTTTTTGCCATTTTGGCTACGGAACCCTAAAAAAGGCGCCAGAAAGGAAAATTTTCAGTCAGGTTCTTTGTTTCTACATAGTAAATTTTGTTAAGATGATTGTTGTCTTCATATTTTTGTGAATAAAACAAAACTGTAGTAACTGTATTTTAACTGATAATAAAAGAGCAACAAAACTTTCTTGTCGGCTGTTATAAACTTGAACTGGTATCTGATAGTTACGTAATATGACGGTTTAAAAGCTCTTCCTAAGGAAGTCTAGTTGAAAGCATAAATATATTACAAGTAGTGAGAACAAGAATGATAATTATGTAGAATGTAGACGATTGTACAGATTAACAGACAAATAAATAGTCAAGCAGAAAGACAGGCAACTTTTAGAAACAGTTTGTTTTAGTATCATGTAAATTTCTAAAAGCACTCTAGAAAAACAGTTATTTAGATTTCAGGTAGACATTTATATGCAAAAATCGACATTTTTATATAGAAGCTGTTAATGATAGAGCTATTAAATAGAAACAATATTAGATAAAAAATGGTAAATATTCAGGAAAAGCCATGCATTTATATTCGAGACGTAACATGTAAAATCCTTTTACACATTAAGTAAGGGAAATTGTTTTTAACATAATTAACGCGGTGTAGAGCATTTTAAGTAGAAATACAAGCTTTTAATGATTTATTTATGTATCAATGCACGCCTGAATTATTATTATTATTGACTTTTTTTGCGATAACAGCTACTTTGTAATACTAACTGTTGAGTATTTTATAATATGCATAATTTAATAATAATCGTGCATTCATATAATTCAAATCAGTTCAATCAATCAACAAAATGTATTCTCTGATCTTATTACATGCTCTGGGAAGAAGATGTTTTCCATCGTACAGGATTTTGCTAGCTAGGAAGAGATTTATCCATAATGATTTATCCCATGTTCCATGAATTAAACATAATTAATCAATAATAAACAGAAGCAATTTATTCCTTTAACGAAAGTTTCTATGGCCAATCTATCTAGGGTTACCCCAGGCCCTTTACCTGTTCGCGAGTGACTTAATCAAAAGCGATTTATAAAACGCATGCCAGAGTGATGCGGAACGCGCTCGGTATTCGCAATTTCTCGGATATACAAGAAACACGTTCACACGTGCCAACTGCTCATGCTTCCTATGTTTTTGCCAAGTTCGTCGACCCTAGCGGTAGATGAAGGCTTCGATCATTTATGATATTGGCCTGAGTTGCACATGATGTATGGAGATAGGAAATCATGTGGAACTGTGGTGCAGTTGATGAGTCGTTTTAGAATTATATTGTGACTCCTAAAACGTTTATAGATGGTTCCACAACTTCTGGTAGTGTACTGTGTACTCAGTACTGTAGGTATAGTTCTGTCAGTTAAAATTATCAACAATGTATGAAAATATGGCATTTTTGACTAATGCTTTATGAAAAGTATTTCTTAAATTAGCTATATCATCCGTCATTACGCACCTGTTAATAATACCTAAAATTTAATAAACTCTTTATGATATTATGTAAATAAATCATATAATTTTAGCAATATCTTGGTCCACTGTGATGAATTTAATGCCTGGTAGCAACCTAGTGGCCTTATTAGCATTTATGTTGCAAATTATTTAAATTAGTCTTTCATTATTGTTTATGTCATCAAGTCAATCGCTAATTTTAATTTTAATCGATGTCTCCGTTAAGGTTCTTATCAATGAATTAATTTATCATTTAGCTGTTTTATGACAGTCTATTCTAAAATTTAAATCCCCTAACGGTATAGAGGACATGGCGGTAAATAATTATTATACTTTGCTGAACTAAAAGGATGTGTCAAAACTGGTCTAATATAGCGGTACAAATAAATATGCACATACTATTTCATAAGACTTTTTTGAAACGGCATTGCGTTCATGTACGGAACACAAAATACATGTAACTGATTTGAATAAACATGCAAAGTCGGAAATCCTATAATTTACTTTCTGATGCAAAGAATTATGAGTGAGGTTGTTGGCTCTATTGACCTTTTGATTAGGAAATTCGAATATTGCATCGATTGTGAGAGATAATATCACATCATATTTTGTGTTGCATAAATGTCCGTTGCCAAAATCCTGATGTAAGGACAGTTTGACATGGTTGGAATCCTGGATTTCTTTACCTTTATTTTCGTTTAAATGAACGAGAATGCATAAATTTCATTTCTGATTGGATAAAGAATGTAGTCTGACTGTAATCCTAATTAATTTTGTAAATATTTTGCGGACAAATGTTAAACCTGTTGAGACATTGAAGCCAGGTCGCAAGAACAGTTACTTCAGAGTTTTAAAACTAGCAATTTATCAAGACTCCTTTCAAAAGTCTGATTCATATTTCATGGCAATTATCTATGAATTTTAATTTAGATTTTAAGCAAGAATTGCATTGTCAACGCGGAATGTTTCGAAACGGATGTAACATTATAACGTCTGCGGTTAATTATGCAATGAATTAAATCATATTCGTACTGGGCCACCGGAAATTAGCGGAAAGGAGAACAATGCCGGGAATGTGATACAAATGGAGTTATGTAAAACGCGAAATGTTGAACCTTTGAGATAATTTTTACTTTCGTTTCGTCCGGCTGCGGGTCTGCGCCGTCATTCGACTGTTATATCATTTGTGAGACTTTGACTTTAGTGTTTGGACTTTTATCATGTGTTTCGCTTTCTTAAATGGCGATGTAATTTTTCCGCCTAAGATCATTTGGATGTATGGAATTATGCAGTAAGAGATTACTGCTCTTATTTTACTTACATCATTTTTCACTTTCTGTATATTTCCCGTCAAATTAAGTAATTTTTAACATAATAAAGGACAGCTAATCAGTCTATAACAAACACATCTAAAAGGTATTTAACAATTAGCTCAACTAAATTTAAAATCTTAAACGTTTAAGTCGCAAATAATAAATATTAAATTATAATCAAAGTCCGTTCACACGCTACAACCGTCAATATTATAATTTCCAAGCAAAAATCTCCCGATGTAGTAAAAGTGAGATTTGATACATACGGGGTTATGTAACCGAATAAGGTGATGGGCTTATAAGTAAAGATGTTCAATGCTAGTGAAATTAAATGAAATGGCACGCGGTAGGCCGCAAACCGGTATTGTAAGAGAATACTCACATGACTTGCAGTTTAAAATCCAT
This sequence comes from Colias nastes, assembly GCA_907164665.1. Taxonomy (NCBI): domain Eukaryota; kingdom Metazoa; phylum Arthropoda; class Insecta; order Lepidoptera; family Pieridae; genus Colias; species Colias nastes. The sequence continues at coordinate 28,180 of CAJQZM010041282.1, read as the reverse complement.
TTTTGGTTTATCTTGACCTTTTGTAAGGTCAGTGATAGTATCGAAATAAGAGATGGATAAGGTAATTGGATAAGGTTTGATGATGGCAGATGTAAATTGGCAGATTTGTTTAAACATGCAGTGTTTCATTATCACGATGTAGCTCAAGTGGTCTTAACAGGCCAAATATGAAGTGATTATTTTTATTAAATAAGTACATACGATGAGATGACTATGAGGATATTATGTCGGTTAGCTGTAGAATTTAGTCAATGAAACGTACGTGATGATGATCAATTTACAAATAAATAATGACTATGATTTACGCTTCGAATCTCGTTTCGTTACAAGTCATTTGTGATTGTCCAATCTTTATAGAATTATTTTATTCATAATTTGTCTTTATTGTTTATTTCTATCTATTATGTATTTAATTATCAATCTACATAAAATTATCCTAATGTATCAAATAATTTCTCTATTATTTCCGTCCAAATAACAATAGCAGCTACGCTTTGAAAATCGTGTCGTGTTCTTTGCCATAAAAAAGTCTCGTGTGAAGCCTCAACTAGGTTATAAGTGTGCACAGAGTTAAGTTATTAGATTAACTTAACCGTTGGATAAATTGCTTACAGTGATCTCGTGGTTTCTAGTTAAGTGATGGATTTCACTAAAAACACTGTCTGTTTGAAGCAATTTTAATTTATAACGCGACGTGAGAAAATTATGTTTGATAATATTGAACTTATTATCGAACATTTAAATTACAGTGATACCATATTATTAGAGTCGCATTAGCATTGCTATTGATAGCAGTTGCCAATGTATTGAGTATAATATATTTACTTAGTGATGTCGATCCGCCTATATAAAGTTGATTTTGTGTGAAAATTTTCTTCTTTAATTTAATTATAACATTTATGATTTAGTTACCGTATATTTCTAAGAATATCATGTTGCTTAAACTTAGTTACTATAAACCACATGAAAACAATGGTGTAACTTTAGATAGAATACCTACGAGCTGATAAAAATCATACTACGACCACGTTTTGTAAACACATTCGTATGAATATTCAAAAACTCATATCCACGTAGATTAATAGTAATTAATAGTTGCAATCAAATTACATAATACGTCACAAGCACAAATTATAGAATCAGTTAATCTCGATATGTAAATGCTAACTTTCCACCGCTTTCCCTGCGCGTGCGCAGTCTAGTTGCATAATGACGTAGGCCTTGTGTCTTGAGCATTTGGTTCCTGTAATTTAAATCCTGAGGTTAGGAATGTAGTGTTAGTTAGTTATGCGGTCGCTAAGCTGGCCGCCACATAGGTTTTCATACCGCATTTTTGTGTTAATTTATGGATTGTAATGTCTTGTTTTGTAGCGTTTAAAATAATCATTTAGTTGTGTGGCTGTGAGCCTGTGAGCGTGGTTACAAATTGTTGATGAGCTTGATTTTGAATCAATGCATAGAGGCAAATCAAAGGGCAAACAAAGTAAATTCGGAAATAAATCTGTAATATTAATTAGCTTACAAAATTATTATAAAAAAAAATGTAATTTACGATAAACAAGATATTTATAATGATAAGTTTGTACCGTAGTCATTTTATTAAAAAGGTTACAAAGGTTCGTTCAGTCAAGCAGTCGAGCATGCTTAAAGAACTTTCCTCGACTATTACTATAATCGGAGAAAAACTGCTTATTGAGTAAGAAAAACGTCAATAACCCTAATGATAGTGCTAGCCCTTCTAACGGTGGTTACTGTTATCTGAACCGAGATTGTGGAGAGCTAGGTAATTTAGATAACACCTGACTGAGACGCGATAGTTTATACTTTTCCTATAAAATCGATGCCCGGAGAGAAAACATGATTTTGTTAAAACAGACCATTTTATAGAATGCCAGTTTGGAAAATATGTTAAACATAACAAATAAACAATTTAAAAGCCAATTTTATGGCCAAGGATGAAATTCCTTATTCTTCTTGAGATATAATAAGATGTATATTTCAATGAAGACCTCACGGGAATGATACTAAAGATTTTATTAGGTACTAATACAGACAATGCCTAATATTTCCATATTGATGAAAAAAATCTTCAGATGGGAATCAACTGAGCCATCACAGAGAAGACCCAGCATCACCATAAATTGTTATGTAAAAATGATATGCTAGAAAATATCAAACAAAGGAAACTATAATAGTATTTCTAATAAAAAATAAAAAAAATAAGGTGAAGCTTGGGAAAGATGCGATAAACAGAAATACAATAGCTATCAAGATCTTCGAATAATCATTTGCTTAAAGTCTATTGTTAACGCGTTATGGTGAAGGTAATTTGTTTAGCGGAGAGATAGCATCAGTACCTAGTTCCGTTTCTATGACCATCATATAATACTATTAAATTATTCTAAATTTTGAAGACTAGTTATTTAGTAATATGGGTGGGTGACCTTTATCTGATACTGGGGTGGAAATTTATCATAACAGTAACAAATAACAATATAACTACTGATGATGCAAAACGATTTCTATTTATTCAAATACCTTTAAGCAATGAACTGACAGTCATTAAGTTCTTAATTTGCAATATTACTTCCACTTCTACCTTTAACTTAAGAAATTCGGAAGTTTTTGTGACAGTCAAAGAAACAGACCAGGTTTGCATTTTTTCCTTCTTACTTTGATCGAAAAAAAAATAAACACCATGAGGAAATTTTCGAATTTTAAAATCGTCGTTCAAAAGCATGGCCAATGCGCAACATTTGCGCAAAATAATGTCCGTGACGAGTTAAGACAAAACCATAATGATAGCATCAATTTGAATACGCATTGGGTAAGGGAATGTTTTGCAATGGTGATTTACGATGAAATCGATGGGCTTCTTGATGCTACAGTGCACATGGCTGAAGTAATATGCAAGGAACGTACAGACAACAGTAAATGCACTGAAAACTATGATGTAGAAGTGATGTAGAATATAGAGTTGATAACAGGGAATAGTATAAAGAAGGAAGATGATTTATAAACAAAAGGAAACATTCATCAAGCAGCAGTCCTATAATAACCGAGGCGGGAATTTTTTGTAATACATTCTTCTGTCCAGGAATAATTATTTTTCAAAATTTCGCAGTGCGATGTGATGTTCTGCAAAAAGCAAACATTGCCAATTCTGTTTCCCCTTATTTTAATAACCAATGAGCAGTAATTACAAGGCTTATTAAGGTTGTTACGGTTCATCTAGCCGCGAATTTCGTTGAAAGCAAAAAGAGAAGCGTTCAACCAACCGCGTCAGCCTTAATAACAATTGTTGAATAAACATTAAAGATTATGTTTTACTTTACTTTTTATTAGCTGCGCCTAAACCACAGATATTGAAAGTGAAAAGACAATCAATAAATAACAACTTATTATTTTTATTGCATGACGTAATTTTTTCTTTAAAATAAACAATCCCAATACAATTGTATTGGGATTGTTTATTTTAAAGAAAAATTTTTTAACGAAAAATTTAATTAGGTTTTAGTGATTTTTATCAGATATGTGCCTTAATGAAGATGCATTTAAATGTATTCAGTTCGGAAGAAAGCTAAGTTAAATGTTATTTATGCCTTTATTTGGTAGCTTGATTATAATATTGATTTTTATTCGATAGTGGGCAAACGTGCTTGAACGTAAGCGCCGTAAACCACCTACGCCACCTATTCAAGTAGATATATACGCATCAAAAAACGTTATTTAATCATGAAAAATAATAATCGGACATAATATAATGTGGTTTATGTTACGATGGAGCCTGGAGGCGTTTTATTTTCAGATTATGTTTCGTCAAGATATTTGGTTCTTCAATGTATTTATGAGGTCTTTCAACATATTCCCGTGTCTCATAATTAACATAAACTGCATCATCCAAAAAGGCACAAGCTCAGTTAAATTTTCTGAGTTACATCGTCTTAAATGCTTTTGAAGCTGAAATGACTTTAATTACTATAATATTACCTTCATCTTAACACTAGCTCGTCTATTCTCCTATTGCTCCTAATAGATATAGAGACCTCCAAATCCCAATACTGCCATTAAAACATTCACACGTACCACTTGCTCAATTAATACATTTTTTGCCTGACAAGAGAATGGCTATAGGTCGGTGGGACAATCGGTTTCCCAACAAAACGTATCTATATCATTGCTATTGTTTTACACATTCCTTTTAAATCAATTGTAGAGGCTTTTAAAACTTATTTGATAAGTGGTGATCCATCACTTTCAAGATTGACATGCGATTTGGAATGATAGCGTATAATTATGGTTGCTTGGAAGTCAGTGGTGCATTTATCATTTTTTAACTTATATATAATGTCGGTCGCTCCTGTTGGTCTTAGCGTAATGATATATAGCCTATAACCTACCTCGATAAATGGGCTATCTAACACCGAACGAATTTTTAAAATCGGACCAGTAGTTCCTGAGATTAGCGCAATCAAACAAACAAACAGACTCTTCAGCTTTATAATATTAGTATAGATAACTCAAGTGTATACGTACAAGCTACGATTTAAAATTCGTCTTTCATACAATTTTCTCTTTCTTTGAAAAATATTTTGTCGTGATTCACATTTTAAAACTTTTATATGCTGTGACGTAAAATAATTTTTGAAGAAGGAACAAAGAACATCATCTTTAGGGAACATTATATTCTATAATTAATGTTTGGTTTCTTTTTCAGGTTGCAACTTTTATCCCGTGGGAGAATATTTAAAATTCGTAAGGATACCTGAAAATATAAATGTTGGGGATGAAGTATTACAAGTTGAAGTACATCCAAGGTATGTAGTTATAATCATTTTCATAGTCGTGGTCGTGGTCAAGGTCACGGTCAGGCTAAATGTTATAGGATATGAATTTTCAAAACATGTTATGCCTTTTCATCATTCTATGTGGTCTTCATGTGATTGTCACAACGCGTTGGTATCGTTTTCATTTGAGCTATAGTAAAAACAAATTTCACCATATGTAATATTCAGAATCTTTTTCTGTTAGCACAATATAATTTAAAATATAAATCAGTAGATATTTCATTATAAATATCGATCATGATTTCAATGCACTTCGCATGACCATACATAATCAAAGTAAACAAGATACTGAATAAAATATTTTTTCTATCGATTCGTTCAAAAACATAAAATGTTAGCAAATGTTTATTCAATAGAAACAGCTCACGCGATTCGTGCAGTTTTCGTCCAAAAACCAAACATTTACGGAACGATACTTTATGTAATGTAAAATGAAAATAAATCATAATTATATCATAACGTGACACGTGGAATAATTCATTAATTTTATAACGTAACTCGTATTTATTATGTCAGTATAAATTAAAATATAACTAGCTTTCCGCCCGCCGCTTTGCTTGGTCTTCACTTTGACAATTTGCATGTGCTTACAAACAAAATTTCACGCCTATCTTATGATTATTAATTAGAAAAAAACAGCGTATGTGCCGGATTCAAAGATACATACATCGTCGCCTTACTCCATGACGTGACGGTATTTCCATGACGCGACCTTGAAATTTTACTCTCAACGCGCCTAAAGAAGTTTCACTTCAAAATATGCTTACGTGTAATTTTAAACTAAAGTATCCCCATTCGAATTATTAACGACTTATACACGAAGCTTTCAAAATCAGACAAAAGTAACAAAGATAAAAAAGTAAACGTGTCTTTAGAAATATTATTTTATATCGTTCGCAATTTTTTTAATTATATAAGTCAATTACCTACCTGTAACTAGTTTTTACTCAATAATTCACTTATCACCTAATTTTGTTGAAAGACATGAGTTTTTTTAGGACGTAACGCAATAATTGAGGAAAATATCACAAATATATTAACTTACATTGTTGAGACTTGATAGATTTTGATGAAAGAAAAAATGCACATAAAAATATAATCTCGGTAATGGTTATTTCACAATTAATACAAATCTAACTAACACTGCTTAAATCCCTAAAGACATTTGTAGAGCGTAAGTACCAAAATTACATACCTACATATTATGTACCTATACACTTTGAAACCATAACTTTCTTTTATATGTTGAATTGAACTTGAATAAAATTCTTAAAAGATTTTCATTTGGATTGATGATTAACAATTTTATCAAATACTAGCTGTGCTCCGCGGTTTCACCCGCGTTGCTCCGCTCTTGTTGGTCTTAGCGTGATGATATATAGCCTTCCTCGATAAATGGGCTATCTAACACCGAAATAATTTTTCAAATCGGACCAGTAGTTCCTGAGATTAGCGCGTTCAAACAGACAAACAAACTCTACAGCTTTATAATATTAGTATAGATTATTATGTTCATCATAGAAAATTTATTAATTCATTCCTCTTAAAAGTTTTCTAGTTTAATGACATAATAGGTACAGATAATAATAATTATGGTTAAAAATAAAAATAAATACGGAAATTATTCCGAATTTCCGTTTCTCTAATAAATATTATAATCATGTATGAATATTATCTAGTTCATTACTTATTTATAAATGACGTAATATTTATTTTCTCCTTGCGTTATGGTATACGTTTCCAATTATCAAATTAAATTCAGAATTATTAATTTCTTGCTGATAGAGGAAAAAAAAACACAGAGAATACGTTTATTATACATCGTAAAATATTAAAAAGACATAATTTTTTTTAGTTTTATAGCTTTAGTTTAGTCCATTGAAAAGTTGCATTTGGGGTCGCAATTTTTAGAGGACGCAATTTTATTTTTTTGATGTGTACGGGGGTCAGTGTGAAGCTATCACCAAGCTTGTGGGGTCGTCACCCTTGTCCCACGGCCGACATCTTGAAAAGAGCGGTTGATATGGTTTTTACGATATATCTCTTAAACTATTTATCTGATAAAAAAACAATGTTGGCATTATTTGTTGCAAATTAAATTCTCTACAACTTTAGTCCAGTAACTTTTTGTCGTACAACTATAAATAAAAAAATTATAAGCGAAAATGTTCAGAAATTAGAGATATTTATATTTTTCAATAAAACTTTTTTTTATCATTTTACGAAGAAATGATATCAGACCATTTTTGTAGATTGTTTTTCGAGGAACAACTTTTATCAATAGCATTTTTTCATTACGTCAATAGCTAAGTAATATTTTTCAGTGCTATTAGCTATACATTATACATATATTATGTGTGTACTAATAATAATTAGTCATCAGTAATTGTTTTTTCTGTTATTATAATATTTTTAATAATTAATTTTGTAATATTATTAATAATTAATTATTGACTCTTTTCCCCACCACCCAGGAGGTAGAGTCTGGAAGCACGTTTTTTTTACGTTGAAAAGCAGGGCTAAAATGTTTTGCAGTATGCTTCCATTGTTCTGGAATCTGGGAAAAGAGCCAATAGCCGATTTATGTTTAGTTAAGAGTACTGAAAAATAGTACTCACTTCAGAGCGCTGTAAAACCTTAGCTATTGACGTAGGTAATTAAAAAATGTTGTATATAAAAGTTGTTCCTCGAAAAACAATCTACAAAAATGGTCTGATATCATTTCTTCGTTAAATGATAAAAAAAAATATCGAAAAATATTTAAATAGCTCTAATTTCTGAACATTTTCGCTTATAACTTTTTTATTTATAGTTCTACGACAAAAAGTTACTTAACTAAAGTTGTAGAGAATTTAATTTGCAACAAATAATGCTAACAATGTTTTTTTATCAGATAAATAGTTTAAGTGATATATCGTAAAAACTATTACAACCACTATTTTCAAGATGGCGGCCGTGGGACAAGGGTGGCGACCCCACAAACTTGGTTTTAGCTTCACACTGACCCCCCCTACACACCCATAAAATAAAATTGCGTCCTCTAAAAAACTCAAGATTAGGCCTAAAAATGTAACATTTCAATGGACTAGTTTTATAGCATTCAAATGAGATAAAGGCGTTGCCACAGCTATGACGAAAGACGCGGGTTCAAATTCCGCCTCTTATTATTATATATATTGTTTTATTTCTTAAAAAAAAAATATCTCGAATTAATGACAATTACTCAATATATCAAAAATAGTTTCCACCTTTGTAACACTTGACATCGATTAGTTGCCCCATCAAAGCTCTGACCGCAAGCAAAAGTGCTTAACCCATTGACTGTAGACATGTCGTGGCCATATCGTAAATTTGCTCATTTCATGATATGATTGGCCATTTCACGAAATGCTCGCATTTCGTGAAATGGCCAATTTAGTTTGGCCACATCATGATGTGGCTTGAGCAGATCAATGATAAGAAATCGTTTCACGATATGGCCAACTAAACGCGCGGTTTTTTCATGAAATGATCAAAATTATTTGATCATATCGTAAAATAGTTACATTAATCATTGGTAGAGGCGCTGCAAGCTCTGTGTTTATGTGATAAGATGGCGGCCGCTGGCGAAAACAATATGAAGAAAGTCATAGCAAAGAATTTACGACGGTTCGAGTACTATGGAAAATGTGGATATCTTATATGTATTGAAGAAAAAATGCGTCCTAAATAAAATAATTTAAGACGCATTTTTTCTTTTAGGATATATATTTATTTATATATCCTACTATAGTATTATAATTGTTTGTTTTTTAAAAAGCGATCCGCTTCTGGCACTCGCCGGCCGCTGCCGCGCCACGCTCGCTTTGCTCGCTCGGCTCGTGCGTTGTTTATCAAAGTCTAACCTAACCTAACCTAACTGTTTTTTATTGCAAAAACGATTCGCTTCTGGCATTCGCCGGCCGCTGCCGCGGCACTAACTTAAATGACATTAAACAAGTTTTTAGAATATTCTGATTTTTTTTAATATTTTATGGACTCTTTATATTTTATACGATCTGGCCAAATGTGGATGGCCAAATCGTGAAACGTTGACGATTTAACGATCTGATCAAACTATGTTGGCCATTTCATGAAATGCGACCATTTCGTGAAATGATCGATCATATCATGAAATGAGCAAATCTACGATATGGCCACGACAGACATATAGACAAACCTTTCATATTGGGGACAAGATGGTCAGTTCCAACGTCAATATTACACAAGAGTGATAGTAAAAGTGTAAAAGGCAGCTACTATGCGTAAACGGGCGGTTTAAAGACCTTATTAGATGGACTAAAATATAAGAATTGTTTCAATCCTTACATGAATAGTTTTAGCAAAACTATTGGTAGAAAAAAAACGACGTGTGGCACTCGGGGACTGCTGCGGTAAAGCTATTGCATGCTATGCCTTCAAGCCACACCTCCGCCCGTCGGAGTGGGGAGCGTAAGGTTTTTTCGTTACGGAATTTCTCGATCCGGTCCCCGCGCTCAAGGCCCGCGATAGAAGCTATGCAATAGCTTAAAAAAACTTAAAAATGTGTTTTTATGCGATTAAAATATGATGTGCCTAAAAACACATTGTCATTTTCATTTGTAACTATATTTTAACGTATTAATTACAGCATGCTATTTATTATTATAAACCCTTTAAAAAATATTGCCGTTTTAGTTTCCTTCGTCTCATCTTCTGTTTAGTTAACAATTTTAGACCCTGTATGAGTAATGACTTTATTGGAGAAACGTGCGGTTGAACCGCTCGTGCGCTAGCGTTTCGCCCGCTCGTTTACAACGTGTTAACATTCACAGACATTTAATAGAGAACATTTCGCGCTGAAAGTAATGCATTGTAACATTACGTGTGTTAGCGCAATTGGATAATATTATGGTCTAATTACTAATAAAATTGTTATAACTTCATTGTTTTGTTTGGTTTTTTGCGAACTAAGAATGGAAGTTATGTATGTGATGTTTTTTGGAAGTGCAATACGTTAGAGATAATTTGTGTTTTATAGATTTCAAAACTCGACAGCGTGAAATCTTTTTCGTTTTTTGAGGAAATTTTTAATTTATTGCACATTTTTGAAATATGAAACTACCGGTAGTGTAAGCTTAAAAATAGATATGTGTTTAGAATGTTACCTACCAGTTACGTATACCTATTTTAGGGAATATTAATAACTTTCAAAATTCAAAGGTATCGTATACATTACAGATAATTCTATTTACTATCGTAATATTAAAAAATTGCAAAATAAATTACCTAAATTTAGTTCTGATGTGCCTATTGAGGTACATACAACAAGTTTATTATGTAGTTTATAATTATTATCAACATAAGTGCAACTATAAACATACAAACACTTCTCTATTTTGTAGTATATAAATAAATAAATGTTCGAGATTTATATCGATTCGGTCTAATTACTATTTTTGCATGCTGATATTGGGTACAGCCAATTAGAGACTTGTTTATTGAATGCACATACATTCCTTTCAGTATTCTTGTTTGCGAGAATAATTAAGCTATTCATTATAAGATTTTTGTGTGATCATTTAACGAAAAATTCTTATTTTTGTTTTATGAATAAACTTTTATCAAATAGTGATTGAACAGCTTTCAAATTAGCGTCATCTAGTGGTACTTTATGAAAATGTTTTGTCTAAAAGTTATACTAAAATGCTAGAAGTTTAGAATTAATGTGATAGATGGCGCTTTTACCAACAAAGCTAATTCGTAAAAATTTAAAAGCAGCTATTATTATGAAATGATGCTATAAGTTTTTTTTTATGAAAATACAATTTCCTTACAACAATGGTGTTCAAAACCAAAATGTCTTTTTATATTTTAATTATTTAATAGTTAATGATTTTGTAAACCATTCCTTTGATGATGATTTTAAGTAAGTTAAGTTAGGTACTCTAGGTACCCCCCCATCAGTTCCAAGCCTTGTCGTGGCCGGGGGGGCTCAGTAGCTCGGAGTGCACTGTGTACTCTGGGTGAAGCTAATTGGACGAGGAGGGGCTGAACGGCCGGTCTGTCGTCTGACGACTCGATTGGCTCGACGGCCAGGGATCCATATAGCTGGCTGGCTGGCTTGAAGGCCGGCTGGCCGAGCTGGCTGGAACCGGCTGGTCACACCGGCTGCCTCGCTGGCTGGCTAGGGGGCCGGCTGCTCCACCGGTTGGCTGGCCGGCTGCCTTGGGCGGCGGCTGGCTGGCTTGCTGTCACCGGCTGGTTGTCCGGCTGGCTGGCTGGCTGACTGGATGGCCGGCTAGCTAGCTAGGGTCCTCCGGGGGGCCAGGTTTGGCTCAGGTGCCGTTGCGGTACGGCGATGGATGGCGGCCAGCGGTCGCGGCCTGGCGATTAGGCTGGGAAAAAATGAGGTTGGAAGGTCGATCGGGGCTCGTTTGGGACTCGTTCCGACCGACTGGCAGGGGCCGCGCTTTTGCGGCGGCGGATGGCGGCCAGAGGCCGCGCGTGTTGTGTTTGTTGGTAGTCTGACTACCAACAAAACCTGTTTTGCGGCGGGATCACGACACGTCACTTTGGTGACGTGCGGTGACTCCTGTAGGTGGGTGTAGGGCGGCGGCTGTACTGCGACAGCCGTCTGCCAACTCGTAATCCGGTCCGTGGGGCCGGACCGAGGGCCGCCACCTCTGGTGTGAGGTGGGGGCTGCGAGGGAAACCTCTATAAAAGTGCGCCGGAGGGTCCTTCGACGCGTGAAACACGTTTCGGAGGGCCTTTCGGCGCGCGCCCTCCGGCCGGTCGGTGCTGGGGTCGGGGGTTTGGGGAACGCCGATGATGGAACGGGGAACAATCCATCGTCGGCGAGTGGGTGGCGTGAGCTCGTGTGCCAGCTTGCGCCGCCTCGTGGTGGGTAATTTGGTGGAGGGCCTGGAAACAGGCAATTCGCGGAGGGCCTGGAAACGGGCAACTGCTGGGCGGGACATGCGGAAGATTGCGATAGTGTCCCCGCATCCCGTCTAAAGCAGCGAGTCGGTACACAGTGGGGTTTTAGTCGGTAGGAATCCGACATAACCCACGGCTCCTTCCCCGGGAGCCGTGGGTATCTTAGGTAAGATTTCCCCACTTAAAAAAAAAAAAAAAAAAAGGTACTCTAGGTACTTATTTAAATTTTTTAAACGAACTCAAAAAAATTGTTAAATTGTTTCTGTAGTTACTATATGTACCTATTCTTGTTTATGTAATATGTACAGTCTTTATGTAAATACCTACTTATTATATATCTGTATTGTCTAAAATAGTTATACCTATACCTGTATATGTTTTTCATAATATTTTATACCCTTTTACGTTTCTCTTATTTAAAAAAAATCATAAAACAAGGAGTATCACTCGTTTCCACCTGTTGTACATGAACCCCTACATTATTTATTTCCATCTACATTCGTTCACCAGCAGTTAATTTCTTTAAATCCAATTCCAGAAAGAACCTGCTCCTCCAGCCAGTAGACCGGGAAGAAGACGCACACCTCTTCACATACCGTGACGTGAACCGGACCCACGTGGCCGTGGTGCTCGCCCAGAGCGTGGACCAGCTTGTGGACAGCGACACCCCACAGAACGTGGTTAAGTTCAGACTGGGCTGTGACTTTGATGAGGGGGATGATCTGGTAATTTTTTTCTGTTAAGATGAATAAAAGTGAAGTCCCGTGTGACGTATCCCCTAGTGGGGTAAGGGGCTATTCAATTCAAATTCAAAATTTATTTATTTTTCACAAATTTTTTACAAACTTTCACATAAAAAGTAACAACCTGTGCGGGGTCAACCAATCAATATTCATGCATCTGTTTCGGATCGGATTTTATCTAGGGACAAGTAGGTGATCCGCCTTCTGTGTCCTGCCAGACCGAGACATTTTTTTTTATCCACCGGGAATCGAACCCAGGACCGCTCGGTTCTACGCACAAGCGTCAACCACTGTACCAAGGAGCGGTCAAGATGAATAAAGAGTGATCAAACTCAAACATAATATATATTATTTATTCAACTAGACTTCGTTTAGAAGCGCTTTTGAATGGTGAAAATACATAAAAATTATAATATACCACCTGTTCGGAAAGCGTAGTTTAGATAGATTTTGATGCAAGCTTTTAAACTTAACCGCTTATCTATGTTATGAATAGAGGTACCTTTCTGCTATTGACAACAAATAGGGAAGAGGGAAGTGATATTGTTTGATAGTAGCTTTTGAGACGGAAAATAAACATAGAAAATATTCGTTTTTCGCCTAATGGTAATGAACGTTTTAACTTAGTGTTTTAATATTAAATTGGTGAGTGCGAGAGCTACCATTACAGAGACAAAAATTATATCTTCTACTTTTATTATTTTATATTTGAAAATAATTTGACATTGTACTCGTTAAACTCATGTTTATACTAATAATTTATATTTATATCAACCCAGACAAAGCCGGGATAGGATAAGGTTATAAATAAGGAAACAATAATTGTAAGTAGGCAATAAACGCAACAGGGGTAAAAACATTTTCACTTTTACGCGAATCGTAAAATCAGATGTGTTTTTGATAGAGTCAATGAACCTGCTGAGAGTACATACACAGAATTATGTTGAATGGATATGTTACAGGCAACTTATTAAATGCGTATACAATTCCTAGGAAATATATGTACATATTTACATATTATTATATAATTCCAAAAAATGGAAATGTGTGCAATAATTATAGCAAATCAATTTATTTCAAGAATCGAGTTGTAGAAATTAAAGAATATATTTTCCATATTGTATAAAAGCTTATATTTTGTTTTATATATTACTAGTGGTCCGCCCCGGCTTCGCCCGTGGTACATATTTCGCAATAAAAGGTAGCCTATGTCCTTTCTCGGGTATCAAAATATCTCCATACCAAATTTCATGCAAATTGGTTCAGTAGTTTAGGCGTGATTGAGTAACAGACAGACAGACAGAGTTACTTTCGCATTTATAATATTAGTATGGATTACTCTTACATAATAACAGCAACTATACAAATAACTGTGCAAATAACCCTATTAGCTTACTCGTTGTTTATCCAGATCCCAGAAAGCTTAGATTTAATGTTTGACTACTTTTTTAGACTCGTTGGAGTAGCAAAATCCCCGATGTATACCTATATTGCGGCAGAAAAATGGAATAAAGCAGACAGACAACTCCTTCATAATTTTGTTTCACTTCTAGACATTTCTATGGCTGTTCTGTGCGTATATTGTTTACGTCTGTACTCCAAGATTTGCATAATTGCGTTTGGTGCTCGCATACTATTTGACAATATGCTAATAATGTTTGTACATTGCTCTAACATGTGTCGATAAATAACTGAGCTGAATAGAATGGGATTTTTGTGGCACCGAGGTCGACGTTTGTGGCTTGGGGTTTGTAAATGTATGGTTACCGATTATGATGGTTACTGATTTTGTACTAAGTTTGTTTAAAATTTTGTAGAGTTCTTTTCTACATTTAGAAACTGAATTCGTTGTTACAGAAAGAGTGAACTTATTGCAAATATTATGTTAGGTATTACTTATGTTATTACGTACATTTCAGCTTAAGATTGAGTTACCTTTTTTACTTGTTTATATAAAATACCAAAAAACATTTTCCATCAATATTTTCATAAGTAAACTTTCATAACAGAATTATTACAATAAGGTGATTTAGTGTTACTTATTAAGAAACTAAAGTAATATAATATGAAGCGATAAAACATAACATGCCTAATATAATATGTATAGGAACGATAATATCACTCTCCATCATTCCATTAAAAATGAAACTCAGAAGCGATAAAAATAACCAATTCTATTTCCGATACACTTGTGGGAAACAGATTTGTCGCTATAAATAGAGTTTACACAGGACACAATTGCTATTTTCCTCACAATCGCCATAATGGAAGTTGAAGCCTTTAAAAATCACTCTCTGAATATCACTATTAAACTTTCCATAGTAAATTGTTTTAAAGGTTGTTGGGGTGAAATGTGTGGTGGATACTCTCGTAAATTGTAGCAAACTTTTGTTGTATGGGAAGTTTGTTTAATATTGAGTATTGTGGTCAAAGCGGAGCTAAATATAGCTAAATATGTCTTTTGATATAAATAGGCTTGGACTGATTTTGATTTCAATCAAACGGGTGACATAGATTTGAGTTCATTAAGTATAAATAGGAATAGAAGTAGCAAAATGAGTTATAATATTATATTTTTAACGTGCATTAACCTATGGATAGACAACAATTGAATCAGACAATCATGTCAACCACCATAGGAAGTAGAATATTAAATTATAATGTATTTTTTTTTTCGTATCTATAGTGGTGTAGTTATAATAAAGTGTCTGCATATTTAAACTAAGAACAAAACTAGCGTGTTTTAATCAATGATTTTTTTTAGATATCAGCGTACTTATCTGTGACGGTGTACATCGAGGATATCAACGATAATGTGCCCACCTTCATTGACGCACCCTACAGGGTCAGTGTGGATGAGCTTACTCCACCAGGTAACATTTATCGTATAAAGACGATTTATATCTTAAGGTTGTAAATCGTTTCTAAAGGTTTTTGATCAAGAATTTTCTTGATTATTTTAACATTTTGCATCTAAGCATTTTTCATTATAAATATTAAATAGGTAGTTATGGAATTATTAAGCATTTAATACGTAACTAATTCAAAAAATGGCTTATTTTTAGAGCAAGATAAGTTCACAATTTTGGCCAGAAAAATAGAGAAAAACAAATTGTATTTTTTATTCTTGAACCAAGACATAAATCTATTACTTAAATTAACTTAAATCTACCCTAAAATGTTCACAGGTCTAATCATATACCGGGGTATCCGCGCCTTCGACCGGGACAAGCCGAACACGCCCAACTCCGATATCCAGTACACCATCGTGTCTGGTGATGAAGGGAACCGGTTTGCTCTGGAGACCTCCCACAAGCCTGGCCTGCTGCTGAAGAAGGCCTTGGACTATGATAGTGGGGATAGGGAGTTCTTGCTCACTATAACTGCATCTGTAAGGATTCTCATTGGCCTGTTTTTTTGTGTAGCTAATTTGAAGAAAATGTTGCTGATAATACAGATTAGATGTTAATTAGGCAATTTAATGTTTTAAGATTTTCCCATAAAAAGCCACTTTATGTTACGGCACAGCAATAACAATGAGCATAGCATGAAAAAATAAAATCGCATAATTTCAGTCATCCAATAATAATTTATTATTTATCATTCAGTAAAACTTATTGTATTACAAAATATACGTACAGTATGCCTCTACACTATTATCACAGAATATATAATAGTACTATTATTATGTACTGGTGCAGATTACCTGATTCAAAACCCATTTATATAGTTAATAATATTCATCTGAATACAATCTGTATTGTTTCCCAGGACCGCGGATCCCCCCCCCGCAGCTCCAACACGACGGTCCACATCATCGTGTTGGACAATGATGACCTGCCTCCCAAGTTCACGCTTGATGTCTACAAAACTAAAATACCGGAGTTTTATCCACTTATGGTAATTATTTGGTTTCTTATTGTTAATTGCTTACAGATAGTCCTTAAAATACCTAAGTATATATAGTGGGAAGCAACGGTGGGATGTGACTTTATTTATGTAGTTATAGTGATGATGTATACTGTATTATGACCTGACTGTTTGAATTTACATATAAATTGATATGATTGGATTGACCCAATAACACTTCTCCTATCCATCTCAACCATATTATATATGTATGTTTCTTCAAATATTGTTGTCACAGTGTAAAATCAGAAACGGATTGAATATTTTTTCTGATCTCATGGCCTCTAGATAAATGGCAGAAACGCTAAAGAATAGAATCCGCTATCGTTACTTATAGATTTGTTCAAAATAAAATATCTTCATAAATAATCATATTTCAGTTGTTTTTTTTTATCTTACCTGACCGGTCAGATAATATAGGTTGTAAACTATATTTATATCTAAGTGGCAAAACAACGTTTTCGGTCAGCTAGCGCATTTTATAATAGCCTAATGTAAACATTTATTAATTTTTGTCAGAACAAGCGAATCCACCGCGAGCTATCGTTCTCGCAGCCGATCCGAGCGTTTGATCAGGACAGCGGGCTGGCTGCACCAGTTCGCTATGAACTGGTCGCCGGGAATGATAGGAGGATGTTCTCACTCAGTCCATTGAATGGGAGCCTGTTCCTGGATAGAGAGATCGATCTGGATAATGAAAGCGGTTTACCCGGTATGTTGGAGTATGTAGTTAATGATATGTACGTTTTTTGAATAAGTTTTTCCTGGTATATTGGATAGAGAAGTTAATCTGTAGGGATTTTCAGAAGTTACTACTAATTTAATGTTCGAATGGCCGATTCATGACACTAAAATGTTTCTAGTGATTATATTATCACAAATGCTGAAAGAGACAATGAATGCAAAAATTGTAAATGACTTACAATTTTTGCATTCATTGTTGTAGAGTTTACTGTAATTACACATTATTACGATTCTTTAAATGAACTTATAAATGTAATTGATTAACTTTCAAACATGTAACTCGTACTTACAATTATGATAAATAAGGTAATATATTTTTAAGAAAAACAAAATCCTTATATCCAGGGAATACATTTATACTCCAAATACAAGCTGCCCAAGTGGACAATCCGCTGAAGACCGCACAGGCGAGAGTCGAGCTCGAGATATTGGACTTGAACGATAATCTGCCCGAGTTCGAAGTGGACTTCTATAACATCAGCATTGTGGAGAACTTGCCCAATGGTATGAGTTTAATCTTTTGTGAAACATACATTTGTAACAATAACAATAACTTGGTTATGACCTATACTATGATATCACTGTGTGTTTTGTTGACTTATGTTACGTTTTGTATATGTCGCAGTTGCATTGTATAATCCGCCGTATTACAAACGGTCGGCATTTTGTAATATGCCGAAAATTCGTAATCAGAAATTTTTGGTTTGGATAAGGGGGTGGGTTAGGTTAGGTTCGTGTTTGTTAAAACTACACAGAAATAGGAGCCCCACGAAGTGGAGTTCCGTCGGCTCGCGACCGTCTCTTTGTAGAATTTTGAAAGAAGACGAATTTTCGCCATATTATAAAATGCCGACCGTTTGTAATACGGCGGATTATACAATCCGACTGCGACATATAGATTTTAATCGTGAATAAGACCATATCATTAATTTAACACTAGTAAATTTTAACAAATTTATTAATTTTAGTATCTACGTTTCCATAATACATATTTAATTTATTATAACGTAGCGATATAAATGATAGAATATTTTGAAGTCTTTATACATTTGATACAAGATGAATACTATTTTCTTAGGTTTCAGTGTTCTTCAAGTGATGGCAACTGATAAGGACCAAGGTGATAATGGGGAATTTACATATCAACTGCACGACCCTAACGGAGCATTTTCTATAGACCCTAGAACTGGCTGGCTCACTGTCAAAAATCAAGTTTGTATTTGTATTAAATTTTAGCATGAAAATGTTAATTTTATAATTTAATAGAATAGATATGTATTTTTTTTTCAATTAATTCAAAAATTACCTATAAAATGTTGATCTTTCTTTCCTCAGACTGTCTTAGATCGCGAACAGCATTCGTCTCTACGAATGAAAGTTTTCGCTAAAGAAAAGAATCCCAGCATCGTAGGCACCTTTTTAGACAAACAGAGGCTAGCTAAATGGCGACGAAATCCCGCTCCAAAACTACCTCCATCAAAAGAAAAAACAACATATGTGTTTCCCGACAGAATAGGCACAAAAGCTGAGAACATTGAATACAATGATGATACGCATCAGCTAATGTCATTCGTTACTGTAGAAGTAACATTACTAGATGCAAATGATAATAACCCCATTTTCATTCCAAGTAACTTATACGAATTCTCTGTTAAATCCAACGCGAAGATAGGAACTGAAATTGGAACTGTAAAAGCAGTGGATCATGATTTAGGAAGGAATGGAATAGTGTTATATGATTTGCAAAGAACGAGTAATCTTACAATAACATCGCCGTTTCAAGTTGAGGCTAAAACTGGAGTTATTACTTTGGCAGAGTCGCCTATTTTAGAGGGAAGACATGCTTTATTCATTGAAGCGTCTGATCAACCGGCAAATCCCAGTGAACGAAGATATTCGTTAGCTGTGGTAACTATTGACGTCATAAATATAAACAAAGGTAAGATTTTAGAAATAAAAAGTATGTTTTAAGAACAATTGTAAGAAATAATTGAAATCGTATACTAATCTATACTAATATTATAAAGCTGAAGAGTTTGTTTGTTTGAACGCGCTAATCTCAGGAACTACTTGTCCAATTTGAAAAATTCTTTCCGTGTTAGATAGCCCATTTATCGAGGAAGTTTATAGGCTATATATCATCACCCTAAGACCAACAGGAGCGGAGCAATGCGGGTGAAACCGCGAGGCACAGCTAGTTGAAATATAATAATAATTATTGACAGAAAAGCTAGGTACCTTATTGAAATTGGCATACATGTTTAACGTTTTAAATTATTATTTAGGTTCTAAAACCGATAAACCAGATTTTATTGGATCTCCGTACGAATTTTGGGTTGGATCAAACGTGGGCATTGGGACAAGCGTCGGACAAATAAGAGTCAATGAAGCCATGCAGAAGGGAGAACTATCTTATGATTTGTTACACGGATATGAAGAAGGAGGTACTTGTGAATTATTTTATACTACCTACAGAAAAAAAGCGTGTGTGCCGAGAACACGTGTGTCAGAAGTGAAACTTCTATGGCAACATTCAAAGGTATCAAAATCGTCGCCTCACTCGATGACGTGACGGTATTGACATGACGTAACCTTGAAATTTTACTTTCAACGCGCCTAAAGAAGTTCCACTTCAATAAACAAAAAAATATTTAATTGAATTCGTAGATTATATAAATGTTATTCTTTTCTAGTACCATTCGCGGTTGAAGAGCGTTCCGGTGTCATAACAGTCGTAGATGAGTTATCTAAGTTTGATCGTCCCGTTTATGACTTTGAAGCTGTGGCAATACAAGAAAAATATAATTACACAATCACAACCAATGCAACTGTTCATGTTGTGGACGTTAACGATGAGAGAGGTGTCTTTTTGAAGTAATTATTTTCTGTATTCGTAATTATTGAAAATTTAAAAATTATAAATAACACCGTTTTCTTATTTCAGAGGAACGCATTCGCCGCTCGTGTTTCACGTTAAAGAGAATGTCGCTGGAGCTACAATTGGACAAATATTTCCAAGCAATATAAGCTCTATTTCAGTGAATTATACTGGAAAAGTTAGATTTATTATTGCAAACCAACAGGATGTTTCTGATGATGTTGCCATTGGTAAGATAGGAATTAAATTATCATGTGCAAAAATATTTTACCGTCTTGAATTTTGAACTGAAAAATCTCACTGCTAATAAT
>CAJQZM010041281.1:0-22764 GCA_907164665.1 Colias nastes | reverse complement strand
TTCTAGCAAGGCCATTTGGAAGAGTTCTATGAAACTTAAGTTCAATCTATATTGATCAAATCTGAAATTTAAAAAAGTGGTTTATATGTTACGTAATAAAACAAAGTATTACTTAAATATTTGTTAATTTCATTTATCCAGTAAATAAACGAATAATAACTGTTTAATTGTTAGAGTGGCCTTCCATGGTACACCCACCTTATATCCATCGTTTATTTTTAGTAAAAATAAACGTGGTACAAGTCCTCGAAAACAATACCAGACAACATTAAAAGCGGCCAAAGCCACAGCCACTAGTATTTCAATAAAAGTGAAACAGCAATTTAAAGTGACATAGTTAAAGTGTTAGAGTTCAATAACCCCTTTGTGCGGATTTAATCGATTCACATTGGACACAGACCACAGAGAGTATTCCCGTACTGTATGTACGTCAATCTAGAACCTTCCACAAATGACCAACCCGCGGTAGATACATACGTAAACATCATAAAACATTTCAGTCCGTGACCTCGCAAATATCTATAAAAATATACGACGCAGCTATTCCAACACTGCAGAATAAAGTTGGAAAAGTTGCGAGTTTGAAGTATCGGGCTTGATATTGGCGTGTTTTGATTCCTGTGTGGATAAATTTTGGTTGGAAACGAGTCAGCCACGGTGGTCAATCTCGAGCAACAAATATTGCAGGTCATATAGTGTAGACTGTAGAGACCGTATGCACACAAACTGCAGTCGCTTTTCCATAATTTTGATGAATATCATCAATACCATCGTTGAAAAATCCAGTTTATGTTATTATAAACGGGCTGAAACAGAAGATTGACATTTTTCTAGGGAACGTTTGCTACGAACTGTAATCTGTGTCTGCAAACTGTAGAAGCGCCACAATCTGTATAATATTTAGTAGACTAGGAAATAAAGCTACTGTGCAACAGTGATAGAAATCGACATTCATAATATATTTTCTATTAACTCTGGTGTTTATTCGTCATAGAAAATACAATAGCTAGTTAACATTTAAGCAGAAATGTACAACTTCCCTTTCGAAACGCGTTCATGAAATCTCCTTTTATCTACTTCAAAATCCACTACAAGATCCGCTTTCTATCACAACACCTTTAAGAATCTAATAAATACACCCACAACACGGCGAGCTCACATTAAACTCCTCTCATTTCCGCGCACTTTGTTTTTCCGTGACAAAGTACAGATTATATATAAACAAAGACGCCCGCCGGTATTAATGGTGAGACAACAGAGTAAATTGCGGACACGTGAATTATCATGCTTGGTATATCAAACAAACATACTTATATATTTTAGATATAATTATGTACAATCTTCATACCTAATAACTAGCTATGTTCGTACTTGAAGTTTTAAAATTTTTGTTGGCAGCCCTGATTCAAGAGAAACTATGATAATATTATTTTAAAAAGCGCTATAACTAAGAACATTATATATGTACAATCTTCATACCTAATAACTAGCTATGTTCGTACTTGAAGTTTTAAAATTTTTGTTGAGAGCCCTGATTCAAGAGAAACTATGATATTATTTTAAAAAGCGCTATAACTAAGAACATTATACTAAACAATATAATGAAGGTTTTTACGTAAACATTCCTTTGTAAGTCTTGTTTATTCTCAACAAAAATATTTTGTGCAATTGCTGACGTAAAGAGGCACAGTGTGTTTATAACTTTATTATTACTTCTTTCATAAATAGATATATCTATAATTATATATCACATATTATATTGCACAATCTAGTTAATGCATTTAATGTGAAGTGTGTGATTAAAAACTGTTCTCTCTCCGTCTAACTTGTGACAGACATTCGACATTTATTGAGAAAGTTAAACGTCAACCTAGTACGTTTAAATAAATGTTTAAATAAATGCTACATTGCTCTGGTTTCCCTTCAAAACGTATAACGTATAAATGCTACATTATGAAATAAATTCACTTAATTTCTAGAATATATCTATTTTTGTATATTGTTAGAATACATTTGTACTACAGAGCCTTTGATATATATATATCATTCTATATATAGAGGCTCATTGCGTATAATAAAGCAGGGCGGCGGAAGGTTTTTCAATTAGTTAATAGTGGGTAGAAAAGAGAACTGCAATATTGAATTGAACATAATGTAAAATAAATATTACCGGTAAGTGTATAAATAAGTTCCAATTATTAAATAATACAAGATTCTATACCATACCACATGATATAAAAATAAACCAAAGAAAAAATACATAGCACAACAATACATAATAATCAATGATTGTTGAACACTGCGTAGTTGACTTGACCACTTACATGACAATTCAAATAACAAATAATAATTTAAGTAATAACTAGCGGTCCGCCCCGGCTTCGCCCGTGGTATCTACATGCATGGGCGTAGCTAGCCATGGGCACAGGGTGGGGCAAAAAAAAACCGGCCAAGTGCGAGTCGGAGTCGCGCACCGAGGGCTCCGAACAAACCTACTTTTTATTATGTTATAACTCTAAAATGTATGTTTTAGCAATTTTTCCTTTATCTGTGCTATAAGACATTGCTTTTAACCAAATTTCAAGACTCTGTGTTCACGGGAAGTACAATGTAGGTTTTGATTCCCTTGCGAATGTCGAAATTTGCGATAATTTGCAGCATAAAACGGCTGTATCTTTTGATTTTGATTTCTCTGTTTTTGAGTTCTCTAAGTTTCAAATGGTAGACATAACTCAGTAAATAAAGCATTTAACCTCGCACTTCCGATTCAATTTCATTTTTGTTTTAGGTTAAGGGTCACTTATTGACCATAAAAACACAAAATGCTGATAGATCCAGGTGGAGCTTTGCTCGCAATCTTATAGTTTTTGACCGATAACTCGAAAACTATCCACTTTATGGCAAAAGTTAATTAGACTTTTTTGTAGAAAATCAAATTTCGCATCTTTTATATTCTGTAAACTTTTTTGTAAAACTTACTGCTTACGGTTTATGGACTATTTAATGAACCGGTTTATCGTTTTTGGCTAATAACTCGTAAAATATTGGATTAATCAATAAAATGCATGTATGTAGTTTTTAGATAACTTTATTCTCTACAACTTTTGTTTGAAATTTTTTCTAGTGCCCATATTTTTTGAGTTGTTGTACGTTCAATGTAGAAATGCCGCCGCTCGGCGGGTGACGTGGCAGGCCAAAAGTTTTTTTACGGATGTAATGAAAACGAAGAAGAAATTTCCAATGCAAGTGAATTTTCGCCGGCAACATTTTTGATTTTTTTTTTTACTTATAGAAATTATTTTAAATACATTTTTTTTTTATATTTTCCTTTCATTTCCTTTTATTTTATTCTTGCATCCGAATATAAAATAACTACTCAATATTATTTAGTTGTACGAAATATATACGAAACATACATACCTTGAAATTTTCTATTTTTCGCCCGGTAATCCAATATTAAACGTTAAATAACTCAAAAAGCATTAGAAAAAAAGTTTCAAATAAAGTAATCTTAAAAAATGGATATATATGCATTTCATTGATTAATCCAATATTTAAAGAGTTACTTGCCAAAAACGATTAATCGGCTCATTAAATAGGCCATAAATCGTAAACGGAAAGTTTTACAAAAAAGTTTACAACGCATAAAAGATGTAAAATTTTACTATCTTCAAAAAAATCCAAATATTTTTTGCCTTAAAGTGGATAGTTTCCGAGATATCGGATTGCGAGCGAAGCTCCACCTGGATCTGTCAGCTTTTTGTGCTTTTATGGTCAGTAAGTGACCCTTAACCTAAAACAAAAGTGAAATTGGATGGGAAATTTAGTGCGAATTTGGCACCTGGTTTTTCTGTCACCAAAGGTGGTTTAAATCATGCAACATAGAAGCGCAAGCTTTTTGTGTCGACTGACAACTTTCGAGTGAGACTTTTTAACGGATATTAAGTTTTGTAGTCGGTACCTAACTTCCTAGATAATTAAGTTTTTTAGATTTGGTTAGGTACCTTCCAGGACAGAGCCAGGGTGGGGCAAGCGCCCCACCCTGCCCCACCGTGGCTACGCCCATGTCTACATGTTTAAACTATCCTATCTCTCAAGTTTGATCGAACTACACATGGTGTGCGTATTTTATTATAATCGTTTAAGTGGTTTAGGAGTCAATTGAGGACAAACATTGTGACACGAGATTTATATATATTAAGATTAATCAAAAGAATCAGCAGCAAGACGTGAAACTGGCTGTAAATTCATCATTATGAATTTTAAGTTATTTAACTAATATATTCGATATTTTTTCACGAATTGTAGCGACCTGAATATTGCAACTACGGCCAGTAGCCCAATTAGGAAGCGATAGGCAAAAGATAACCTTTGTTCAATCTCACTATAATAGGTGCCTGTAAAGGAAAAAAAGTTTGGAAAATCCAAAAGTGCACGACTCATAATGCTCATTTAATTATGAAATATAAAAAAAAAAAAAATATATATATATAGATATACAGTCTTGTAGTTTTCGTTTTTTATTAATTGCAATTAAACGACACTGAATTAATTAATCATTCGCATTCAGTGACCTACAATCGTCGATTAGAATATTTTAAAAAAAAATTTAACTCAAATGATGGATTTTTTCACAAGTTATAGTGTTTTCAGGTTTCACACATGACGGACAGGAAAATTTTTTGACCTATTTCGGTGTTTTTTTCCAATTCTATTGAAGTAAATCAATTTTTAAAAAGTATGGGATTAATCTCTATTAAATTATCTCGACAATAGTATGCAAAATATCTTGATTCCGTGAACTAACAAGGCTATAATAATAAGAATAGCTGCAAAAATGAGGCGAAAAAAATTTTTCGATCGTAAAGCACTCTCTGATGCTTCGCATCGTCGTGCAATTGAGTTTTGTGTCTCCTTGTTTTAGCATTTTATTTAACACTTCTCTATTTCTATGTCTATACATAGGTATGTACATTGCACCTACGCATAATGTAAAAATCAATTACTGTTCGATTGTGTCGCTAAAACTCGACTGGGTGGACCGATTTCGCTCATTTACAGTCTTGTTTTCTTCCGTAAACATTGACTATATAAACCCAATTTCATTAACAATCTGAACACAATAATCTCATAATACTTATATAGAACAGAATCTATAAATATTTTCAATACAACGAGCACAAAGTGGAACTCTTCAATCTAATCAAGCGTCCATCAAAATCCCATAATAATAATCAATATTTAATCAAATTAACTAGGAGGCGAACAAAGCGAAAATTTCCCAGCAAATATCGGCCATGACGTACTGTGATGTTATTTTGTACAAATAAGATATTTTCATTAGCTACGGAAATTGGTTCTTCCAAACAGAACGTGGGTAATGTAATCAATTATTTAGTAATTATTGACTTGTTTGTTGCCGTGCTTTGCGGTGAGGTGATGTATCCTCAACGTATAGTTAAGGGTAACTAAGCTTATCGGAATTGTTAATTTTATAAGCTGCTTTGATTGAATACTTTTGTTTTAAAAGGTTCATTCAAAAGGCCACGTTTAGATCGTTGAACAGCCAGCGTGGTCACGGATAGACTAAGCTTCAACAACGTTTTAAAGGCTGGGAAATATACTACCAATAATATTTCGGAATAGATACAATAAGATATATTATAATGATTTCTGTTAGATTTGGAATATGTGTGTCACATATTCTGTCTGTTCATGAAAGTAATAAACGGAGTGAGTAAGTACTAACGCGAAAAAACTATGTGTTCATTTTTCATCATAATCTGATTAGTAGTTACTAGTTACAATATTAAGTTAAAACCACTTTTTGTATCGAAAATTGTAGTATATATATTCTTTTCCAATATAATATGTATATATATAAATGAAAATATAAAAAATGTCGCAGCAAATCCGTTCAAAAATTGTTCAAAACGTATTGCGTTTTCCAATTTAATGACGCTAGTTGTTAGCGTTTGAAGTTTTTAAAATTTTATTAGTTTGTGTTTTGTTACTTATTTATAGCATACAATGATTTGTAGTGTATATTTTTATACAATAACTAATATGAATGTAAAACTAGTTTCAGCTGTAGGTATGTTTAATTATTTTTTTTTGTTTCACGCCTATAATTCATTTTAGGATATTGAAACAGGCAAGGAAATGATAAAACAAAGCACATCGAAGGATTCGTGTGCACTTATTTGTCCTCTTGGATAGTCTCAATCGTACTTGCCGGCATTGCCAAAATTCGATCAGGTCTATAAATATTTAAACCGGAAACAGATCTGATGTGAACACACAATCATGTTAAGGTTGAAGCGGCTTGTCATTATAATAGCGTAATTATCGAGCAAATAATTTATGAAATGTTGGTGTTGTACCAATTTATATTGCTGCAATTACAACGGACAATTTTATTCGATTTAATGCAAACTTATTGTTAATTTTTAAATTTGACGAATATTTTATAGGGAATTGGAAATACGCTTTGTTTGTATAGGTTGTTAACATAAGTGGCTAGCAAATATTCAAGAACGATTTATTTTATCAACAAAATATCGAATGTGTACAACAAAATGTATGCAAGAACTAAGAACGCAAGCGAATATTGTGTAATTTGCGCGTACGCTTCCTATTAGGTACCTAAAGTAACTGAAATCACATTTAAAAAAAATAAACAATGTGTTTAATTAATTATAAAAATACCACTAGGTACTTCATGTTACCACAAATAGTCTAGATCACCCACGCTAACCGGATCAAACTTTGGGGTACCTTTGTATAAAATTGACTGCTTCATTAAAAATTTTACCCTTTACATCCCTTAGCAATAGAATTAGTGTTGCTAAGGGAGAAAAGCACCTTAATTGGTGAAGACAAGAGCAAAACACAGAAACTTTCGCAATTATTTCTGCGGAGTCTCGACCGATCAAATAAGGGACTTTTGACGGTTACATACCTGTTATTCTGGATATAATCAAATTATTTGTTAATAGGTACGTCTGTAGGAACCTACACAATAATTTTAACAGAGCAAATGAACTTGACTCGTTTTTCCAAAGTTTTTCCGGTGTTGTTCTTGATATTTCAGTTGTCTCAAATGCTCGTGGGTAATGTAAAACATAATACTGAAATCCACCTGTCTGCATATCCAGTCTTGTATTGTATTTCAAATTAAACCGTAACAATTATTATTCGAATAATTCCCCTAATGTACAATAATATACTAAAAATAATTATTCTTTATTTACCAGACAATGCCCTTCCACCTAACCTATCAAAATAGTTAAAACAAAGGATGGCCAGAAAGTGCTCACAAAATATATCTTTTCAGTGTATAATTTTCCAATTTGCCAACAATATAAAGTGGTAACACCGGCTAGTCACGCTCATTGAGCAATAAAAAAGCGGAGTAATTTATAAGTTTCTAGACGGTTCTTTAGAGCTCTCGACATTCTGACGGTCTGAGCTTTTCGCTTCTACTGAGTTACGTAAAGTGATCTTGTGAAACACGATATTATATTTAAATTCAATTACCCGCTTTAAATAACATTTCTTAATCAAATCATCTGTTTGTAGCAGATTGAGCCACTTTTCGTGGAATCTACTTTGACAAACGTGAATACTAACCTATTTGTACATATAGATTGGAATTTTTAAATTAATTGTGAAAAGTCAGCGCAAATGTTAGCCACATAATCTCTCATGCATACAGATACTCATTCAAAGACAACATAGGATAAAGCGCATTGCTAATTTAACCGAAATCTAAGAAAAATAAGTACCTAGATAATTAAACGATCACCTACCTATTATATTTAATTTATTTGTGGAAGAAGAACCTAACCTACCAACAAAAGTGAAAAAACCTTGTATTGAAGAACCACCGGAACACATTGGAACAATTCAGCACAAAACCCTTAACTCACCTTTCATAAGCCGCATAATAACTTGAATTTTATAAACGCATGAATACCAGGTCGCACTTGATTTTCAAATAAAGTTTTTCAACAATTTTCATTTAAAATGCAGATTACGAGAACAATTTTTCATTTAATTCCAAATTTAAATATGCTGATTTGCTTTTGATGAGTTACAAAGCGTTTATTTTATAGTAAAAAGAGTTTTAAGTATTATTATCACGTTTATTTTAAAAAAGTAATATGAATGGTCGGTTTAACAGCTTCTGAAAAACATTTGTAATTGAAAAAACATTTTTACTAACAGCGCAGTGAGAGCTGTGGTGAGAGCCTACAGTTGCATGTAAGCATGAGCATATTATGATAAATTGTATAATAGATAATGATATAATTACGGATTCATCACTCCAGATTGCTCAAGTAACTTTTTCTTCTCCACTGAAACAAACAATATCTAATTTTATAATATCAAAGCGAACATTTCATGCACATTTCTTAACCGCGCTCACAAAAATAATTTAGCCAAGTCCATTAAATCCCATGACAGTCAATACAAACATAACCTCACTTCCAGAGACTTAGCCGATCAAATATTCAAACTTTGATTAGATTTCGTTCAGCGTGCCAGTCATTTTAATATCGACTCACAAACTAGCGCGATAAAATCTAATTTACATCGACTGGGGGGCGGCACGAACTTCGAATAACGTATTTTGGCCACGGGGAAGGGACGTAATCCCAAAAGACAAGTGTAAATGTATTAAGTCAGTATCTTTTATAATATCTCGTTACGGGTTGTCGCCGGCGGGAACGGGCTTTACACTGGATGAACCAGAATTACAGCATTACACCCATTTTTTCGTGCGGAAAAAAGTAAACTTAATAAAAGCATGACGCAATATGAATGCTTTATTTCCGTTTCTTTACTTTCACGAAACTGTTACACTCTGTATCTAATCCTAATACTGAAAGCTATAGTTTGCGTTGTGACGATGGATGGATGGTTTTTCTAGCATTTCACGCAAAATCAGCTGATTTGATTTACATAAGAACTTAGCTACTTTTTATATGGATTTGACGCGAGCCAAAGACTCGGGATTATTTTGAAAATTTATAGACGCATAGGTTTTTTTTTAACATTTTATGTCTAATTTTTCGTTTGCATGTCGCTATCACAGATTTTTGTGCATTATAAGTGACGCTGCAATAAAAATCAAGTTTGGTAAATAATTAGCTTATCTAAATGAAACCCGTTTCGCGTTGTCACGGCATCACGTGTGAACGGCTGAACCGATTTCGATAATTCTTTTTTTATTATATTCCTTGAAGTACGAGGATGGTTCTTATGTAGAGAAAACGTAAATATGTACCACGGGCGAAGCCGGGGCGGACCGCTAGTTTATTATAACTTGAAAAGTAACATTACAGACAGAGAATATATTATTATTTAAATGTACCCAACAAGACAACAAAAAACGTTGCTTTATCCACTTTATCAATAATTTTTTGTACAAAATGTTTTATTAAAGTCAGTTAGTAATATTTTCCATTTATTTTGTTAACAGAATCATACTTCTACTGCATCTAGACGTTTAAACTAGAATTTCCCACTGGAGATTGGACCTTTCGCCTCTAGACTGCATTTTCCTGCACCCAGCGCAATAAAACATACATGACATCCTACAGATCACCAATATATTATGTATCATAACGATATATGGAAGTAAGTAATGCCTAAAATACGTTTGAGAATACGATCCAGTACGTATAATTTATATCACAATGTTAAATTTCAACACTAGGTGAGATAGTTTGTCAATTGTAAAATAAATGTAGCTAATGGAACAGGGAACAGTATATTTTTATTTCAGTAGTGTTAAGTCTGCGGCTTCTCTTCCTTCAAATCGTCGTAATTAATAAGTAAAAATGTCTGCAATTCGACTAATTAATGCTTGTTATTTATATAGAAATTAATAGTCAAGTTTACGAATACATAAACCTATAAAGTGTATAGGTATATGTATTTGTAAAATTAACTATACTATACAATATTATAATGTATCTTTTATGCCTTGGCTATTTTCATGCCTTAAATTTATTTCCCAAAAAGTTTGGCCTCTATAACGTACGCATTTTCATACAACTGAGAGATCTCTGTATCCTGGTTACTGATTTACGAAACTCAGTGAAGAAGGTTCCGTTGATCTCATATAACAATGCATATAACGCTACATTTGTTTATTTCGATTATGATAAACCATAAATTGTTTTTATATAGATAAAACCGTAGTATATAAATCAGCTGAAAAAATCTCGTTGTGTTTTTTATTATTATTGTAGTGGTTCATATTAACTAATATTTATCGGAATAAAATGGTTGTTCTTATTAAAAAGAAAGCCAATATTTTGCAAAGGACACGGCGTAAACTTCTAATACATGTTTTCGGTTAAAAAAGGTAAATACATAAAACATATTTATCTGATCAAAGTGGCTAACAATATAAGTAAATCTCAATAATAAATCCAAACTAAATTAGTGACGTCTATTCTTTAATACAGCTTACATATAAAACGTATCCTATCCTTATCAGTGGCGGTACGTTCATACAAGCCGAAAAGCCCGGCATGCCTTAGAAATTCGCTACGAGACAGGAAAATAACCAAATTCACGTTTGAATATTCGCGCGCAATGAGCAATTCATAATTTGCTCCGAAATTCAATGAAAACTCACCTACAATATAATATATAATACGCCTAGCATAAAACAATGACGAATTCGAGTAAACTTTTTAATTTCATCCTTCTTCCTATCGGAATAAGGTCGTACCTTTTATTTTGACGTTACAATCTAAATTGGATGGATTATAACATGTAGTTGTCTCGCTTGCACGCGTGGGCTTTTACCGGGCTTTGCGCTCATCTCTTCTAACGTATGAAATTTCGTCTAAGTAGCTACATACCTAGCTATAGAATTCTATAGCAATCTGTATGGAGATAAAGCCCGGCTTTAACAGTGTGAAGATAGTTACGATTGCGCGAACGAACGTCGTGAATATTATTGTTATTAGGTATAGTTTGTTTGAGCGGGTGATTATATCGGTGTAATTTAGGTTAAGTTTTTCGAATTTTGTGATAAAATGAGTGTCGCGACAGCAGATTGTGTTGTAAATTGTGATGGTTTGCTTTGTGCTCAGCGGGGGAAAGGTAAAATCATTAAACTTTACTGAAAAACATCAATTAATTTCTTCATAAAAACCAACTCCCGATTTGTGCATTACCCAAACAGCTAGGTAGTAAGTCACATAGACGAAATTTTAATTAAAATATGTTTACGAATTAATCGATTTCATGAATAAGAATTGCTTAGAAGCCCCAGCTGTTGAAACTTGCACATTTGGTACTTGGTAGTTACGATTTCTGCTAGTAGGTACCTATAAGGTAGTTCTTCCACGGAGCGTGCTTTCTCATCGTTAAATCGAATTCATAGGTACGTATTTAAGAAATACACAAGGCCAAGAACGCATTATTGAATTATCAATAATTGCCAGTTGTTAGGTAATTGAATTCTAAAACAATCACCTACTTTCTATTCCGATGTTATAAAATCTTTCCTTCAGAAGATCGCCGTTTTGAATTATTAGAATATAAATGATCTGTACAATTTTATTAATAATATAATGTCATACAGTTTAATATAATTTATCGATTTTAATGATAAACGTTTGACTCAACTGTTAGCGGGCGCGCGCGAAAATTTAGAAGATTTGATTCGGTAATTACACAGTATACCTTAGGAAGGTTTCTAATTCAAGAAAAGGGTACCCAGCAAAAACTTTGAAAACTTTGGGCTTGCCCAGTCCTTACACCCTAGGCACGCCACTGATCCTTATATTATTCAAATGTAACAAAGAAATGTCAGTCCAAATCAACTTTGAATGTTGATTTAAATTGACAGCTGCCAGAAATAATTTTTATGGAATAAAGTAACTTTTTATCACTTCACATACACGTTCGCTATAAGCATTTTTGGCACGTTTATCTTATGAACAAAAAAATAATTTAAATACTGTTCGTATGAATAACTTACACATTGTAATGGACTCACTCTTATCTGCAATACTAGAGCCGGCATACGGAAGATTAATATTTTCAACTTGTTTCTATTTTCACAAAACACATAAAACTAAAATTATTTCATTCATTTGAGACTAAACGTAATTTTACATTACTTTTTAAAACTTCGTAAAATAAAAAAGTGATGATAATATGGAGGCAAAATCGAATTCCAAATTCGAATTTTGTTACTGCGCAGCGTTGGCTTCAAAAAAAAGTTATTTTGTGTCGTGCCATTCACGATAAAGATTCTATTCACGGGGTACGCTACTATTAAAATTTCTGAAATCGTTAGACAGTTTTAGTTATTGTAATTAAAATTGTTTTCCTTAAAGCTACTTTAAATATAAAAAATATGGAATGTTATGATAAACCCAAGACATTCCGGTTCCGGATACAATTTGTAAAAAAATCAATTTAATCAAAAGTATGATTTTTAAGTTTTAGTTTGTACAAAATAATAAATGGCTCTTACAATTCGCTTTTTTTTTTGGCTAAAACGAACGGCAGCTAGCCTTGCAAACCGTTTTAAATAAATTGAAATTTAAAAACACCCCAACCGCATTATCATTTGCTGGCCATCTTGAATTTGAAAAAAAAACACATATTAGTGCGTGGCGTACCTATGGTGGCGGGAGGTGGTGGGATAGAAAAGATCCAAATCCAAAAATTAGGTCCTATGGCTAAATAGGTAAGTATAAAAATATTTCTCTTCCTCTAACATAAACTTTATTTCCTATTTTTTTCTTTATCTTTTCAGAAAGTTTTGGTGGGCCTTCTTGGAAATATTTTCCGGCTAAATTAAATATCCGTATCACATAAAACGATGATGAATGAGCAAATTAGGGTCAATACATAAGCTTCTACGTCGAAAACATATTTTCTTCGCCGTTACCATGGCAACTGGGAAGGAAATAATTAGGACAATCCAGCTAAGACTTAATTAATTAATTGTATTTCAAATTGTGTGATATATTGTTTAATTCTAAGGGCTTTTAAATCCTTCCGCACGTTCTAACAATCCGCTCACGTAATTTCATATTTGGAAGACTGATTTTGGTAAAAATAAGTCGACAAATATTTTCCTAAATTTGGTCATTGAAGCAAATGTATAAATAGAGTTTGAATATTAATTAATTTAAAATTAATAC
Organism: Colias nastes; assembly: GCA_907164665.1. Taxonomy (NCBI): domain Eukaryota; kingdom Metazoa; phylum Arthropoda; class Insecta; order Lepidoptera; family Pieridae; genus Colias; species Colias nastes. The sequence continues at coordinate 9,577 of CAJQZM010041281.1, read as the reverse complement.
TAAGTTTTATTATAAAAAATTATGCGAGTAAAGACATAGGTGTAAGTTATAATTTGCATATTCTACAATTTTTAGATAGGGACTACCTACTACGATAAACTCTTTTTCTTTTCCTCTTTTAGTAATTTTTCTTCTCTCATTTATAGATATATTCTAAACATGATGATAAAATAACATAACACATTTAAAACTACACTTCAATAAAAATTAACTAACCTCAAACACGAACTGAAACCGCATTTCACTAAACAGAATAATTGATACCACCCCAATTCCTTCGAGAATGTTCTAGAGTTCCACATTATCAGATCAGTATCGGAGTATATCAAAGTTTTAGCTCCTGTCACAGGCTTTGTTTTCACAAACTCGCCGTGTATTCCTGTGAGGTCTTAGATCATTAAGTAATGATCTAAGTGTGAGGTATACCTACTGGCTTTGGCTTAAACGTCTTTTATAAACTTTTATTTCCTTTGAAAGTGATAGAAAGGAAGTGGGAATATATTGTAATGTAGTTGAGGTGCGCTATTGTTTTGTAGTTTTCCGTTAAATTTTTATGTATGACTTAGGTAGGTACTAGTTTGTTTTATAGCCAAAAATATTTAAATTTATTTTAGAAATGCATTTTTACGTCGCCTACTATGGAGAAAATTTTAATTTCTGAACTTTAGATATAACTATACAATATAATCCTACCAAAAATAACTTTTCCCACGATATTAAAATGTGACAAATAATAACAAACAATTAACCCCATTTACATTAGCGCCTTATTCGCGCCACCAAAAGGACACCAACTTGAATTTGGAATTACGCAACAGTGTTTATAGGACAGCCAAGACCTGTGTTGACAATATTGACCAAATTAACGAATTTGATAACGCAAAATCAAAATAAACAATTTCATAGTACAACATACAAATCACAAAAACACCTCATTCCGATTCGTTCGAATAAACACGTTTAACTCTCATTCTCAGCCATGCCATTAATAAACGGGAAAAAAACAGTAATTAAAAGCACGTTCATTTGACATTAATGAAGGTAGGCATTGAATTACAACCAGGTCAGCACAAACTGTATGCACCCATTTGCTAACATTAATTAAGGCGTTGTATAGGAAACCAGTGACCGTCACTATACCTTTAGTAGGTACCTTGAAGCTTGAAAATTAAAACGAAGAAAGGCTGCAATTCTAAAAAATCTAATTTAATTTGCGCTGGCGCATAATGAGTAACTTGAACACTATTTTTGTATTTTTTTTTTTTATTAACTACTTAGTTAATAATTAATTAGGGGTGATAATATTGTTCTAGTAAAAGACATAATAGTAAGCTTTGAATTAAGTATGTGTGAGAAAAATTCAAAAGTAAAAATATCACATCGTTAGGTAGGTACCTACCTATTTCAATTCAATTTGAAAAGTTTTTTTTTTTTTTTAATATAACAAACTCACAAGGACATATTATATCCTAGTAATTATAATATTAATTGTTTGACACAAGTTTTTTCATATACTACTAATGGACATATCAAATCTATTGCAAATAATATCCAATGATAATTAATCCAATATCGGCTTACAACTGTATCAGTTTCCAATTAACAAATCAATCAGATTTTCTGATCATGTACTTTAATCTAAACAATAAGCTTTTATTACGTGAATACATTTAATCTGCCGTTGTTACAAAAATGACTATTTGTCCATACAATTAAATCTCGTTTAAATTTAAAGTTGATTTATTATATCAATGAAGTACACTAGTATGATTTTATCATCATATTTAAATATGTAGTTAAAAAAATTATAAAAATCACACGTAAATGATATCAAAAAAAAATTAGTCAGGGGCTAATTCCGTAGCCGCCACAAGTATCAGTATAAACCTATATAAACGTGATATTCAACTAAGTGCATTCCGATTCAATGAAATGTTTAAACTACTAAATGTTTAAATTATTATTAATTAGTAGTAAACAAATCAATGGCGCTGAAAAGTACCACAATACAAGGCGCGCAAACTGACAGCCGCACGCAGCCCCCGATGGCGGAGCGGCAACGCCAGGTTTTTTGTTTGACCATTTTCTTAGATAAGAAAGGATAGGAAAATTTCCAATTAATTTTAACTGAGTAACAAACATAATAATACTTTGAAAAAAAAAATAAAAGCAATAGTATTACCAGGAAAGAAAAATACTCAAGATATTGATGTTTCCTATATAATGTAGGTATATTAATAGTTATGCAATACTAAAGGCCCTGGCAACTAAATATTCATAAAGATTACTGAATAGTGTGTGTCGTAATTTAATTGGAAATTTGCTATTGCTGTAATAACTAGTTCGAGCAAATAAATCAAGTGCAGCAGCGCAAAATGACTAAATTTCAATACACTGGATTGCAAATATTTTACGTGGGTACATTTAGTGTCTCGGCTTTATGAATTAAAACCGATTATTAGTTCCATTTACCAGGCTGCGCCATTCTGAATCGTTGTGACCATTACCAGGACAGACATGTGAATTCCTAGGAACATTCTATAACTATTTTAGACTTTTAGTTAAAATATAAATGTGCTGAAATTCTACAAACACATTATAATCCTATACTTACGCATACAACATTCACATGATTATACGTTGGAATGAGATATTAAGATGATATAGATTTTAAACTTACTAAACCTTTCCCAATGCGATTGTTACTTTAGACATTAGAAACTCACATCAAATTACCTAAATTACTCTACAAACTTCGGTCTATATCTACCAGTACAATTAACCTGAAAAATATACCTTTACTCTCATACATTAAGTTAATACAATTATATGGGACCTCCTTCAGTTACTGGTAAAGATCTCATCTCGTAAATATTTGTCTTGACAGGATCACGTATACCTCATAAGAGGTCTAATGATCGTTACCTATATGTAGAGATTTCCCAGTGGATTGTTAAGGTAAATTTGTAAAAACATTGCTCTTTTAATTTGGAAATACGGTTTTTCTTGATAGTTTATTTACTAACAACGGCTTTCAAGCTTAAGTCACAATAAAATAAAAAAAATAATTAGTACTTAAATAGTTAAATAACATAAAAGAGAAAAATGTAAGATGTAGGTAAGATGCAAGAAACTCAACCGTTATTTAATTATGTCGTCTAAATGTAATAGAAATAATAACAAACCTTCTAATATCCTATTTTACCTAAACAACAAATTCAACCATCACTTCGAGTAAGTAATGGTTAAATTTGTTGATTGTTATCATAGAAATAACATAGTAACAACAGGAAAAAAGTCGTCAAACGTTGAACTATCGATATAAAAGATATTATTTATAGTTACAAAGAAATTGTGACACAAACACTCATAGTGAACAATGATACAGGAATCCCACGTGCATTTTATAATTAAAAGCTATTCTCGGCACCATTATAGTTATTGGATAACAACGTATTGCAAAAAGAAATAACTATGAGTTGAATTCACGGCAAGCACCTTACTAAGAACTAAATATCTTAGTTTGTAAACTGCTCCATTTGATAATTTCCTGTTAAATGTCAGAACACTAAAAAATAAGAAAACTATAAAAAGAAACAGTAATATGGAAAAGAATAATGCAATTTTATTAGAATTAAGAACGTCAATTTCCACTCGTATCATTACACAAAATCCTCACTTATCTTCCAAATAAACCGTGCAAAATCCGGATCTCAACAAATCATAACTTCAACATATGCTAAAGTTCATAACAGTTATCTATAATGATGCTTATCTAAGTGCAGAAGTTTTAACATTTCCGAGCGAGCATTAGCATATTATCAGGCTCCTAGCCCGGGGCCGCTACATTTGTCATCATAGCTGCGACTGTGTGAAAAATTGCTCCATTCAAATCAAGACTCTATTGTGATATGAGCAAGTGTTATAATGAAAAACACGCGTTTAAATTATGCACACATTTATGGGATATGAATTGTTATATTTTTGTGCAGAATTGTTAAAGTAATGAGTTCATTTGCTGATGTGTTCAAAAGAGATTGCGAAAGTAATTGTCATTTTTAACTCTCTTTGTATGTCATGGAAAACAGTATATCACATCCTACTCGTTACCAATTTTAGGTATCCGAATGTGTAGTATGAATGTTTGTTCATACATGTATTCAGACTCAAAATGATACGACGTTAAAATTTAACCAGAACCCACTTTGACACTAACAGTTTCACGAGCGAAGCCGCGGTGCGAAGGTAGTAAATAATATAAAATAAGACCCTCCATACACATAAAACCAAGACAAGAAACTCATGATTCTATAATCATATTTGGCAATGCATAATATTTCATTCATATTCATTCATGCATATTTAATTCGCTCGTTTGATTATTCATTCATTCACGACAGCACTATTTGTTGCAGTTGTGAGAAATGTAGCACCAGCATAAAACAGAATTTTTTTCATCACATTACTTAAAGCTTCTCTAACTATTATTATGAAGAGGAAAATTGGATTTTTTGTTTGTAGATTATGATTTAATACTTATGAAAGCGATTTCAAAAATAATTTTACCGCAAGACTTTTAAATTCTTACCGAAGTATATTTTTTAAACAAGACTAGAACACCGGGAATTTTCTACACGTTTTAAATCAGAAGGCTTGTCGAAAGAATGATAAAAAGTCAGTATGTTACATGAAGTTGGTTCATGTAAATTTTATAAATATAATTTAACTTTAGAGAAAACATAATTGCTTTACAATTGAGTTCAAATGGAAGTTGGATCCATCACCGCGTTAAGATATAAAGTTCCCTTAATGCTCTTTTTATAGCGTCTAGCTTTACCTATTTTTATACAATGTACTATTTAATTTTATTTAGTTTAAACGCGTTTTGTTTCTGGAGTAATGGCTTCGTTATTATGAAACAGTTTGAATACCTTATACATATTCAATATTTACTAATTAATGTTACCGTTTACATGATAATTAATATTATTGTAAGTAATACATTCATGAGATAATATTCAATCGGGTTGACATCACTTTAATTAAAATTGCCAAAATATATAGAGCGAATTAATATTAAACAGTTTTCTTTTGTTCAATAATTATGTAATAGTAGGCTAAGGTTTAATATCAGGCTGTCTGGCCTTGTATTATTACTATCTATGTATAGTGCTCTAAATGTATCTTCTGTAAGAGATTACATATTTTAATGATAAAATTTATTTCTTTGATTTTAAAAAGACCTATTTTCAGCTATGAGATCTCAAATTAGCAATAATTTAATGTATATTATAATTGAAAATTAAAATACATTATATTACTTATAGAATCGACTATTCAAAGTGTGGTATTTGTTTGTAAATATTAAATTCTTCTTTCATAAGAAAACAGGTACTTATACAGGGTGTCCCACTATTGGTATACTAAGCGCGAAGGGACTTGTAGTTTTGCATACACTGATCACGGAAAAAATACTTAAACAACAAAATTACGTCAACAATTTTTTGCTAAATTTTTCCTGAAAATTTATGTTTTCTTCTCTAGCTTCGCGCAGCCGGCATATACGGGTTCTCTAATGTGAGCATTTTGTCTATGAAAACATAATCTTAAACGATAGCTCACGTGCTGGTGGCAAAGTTGGGCGGGTTGCTTGTTATGGGTGTACACATAGAGTTTTAAGAATTCATCTATTTGAAAAAAAAAATGCGTCTGGAATTTTATAAGTATTTTTTACATACTCAGCGTATGCAAAACTATAACCTCCTTTGAGCTTAGTATACCAACAGTGGGACACCCTGTATACTTGTAACAAACTAACATTCCAGTATATACTTCGAAAGTAATAAGGAAAAACTTTGAATGACCAGTACCAACTAATATATTATATACTGTTATATCCAGTCTCACTAAGCACTCAATATTTATATTGAAGAGTATCACGACATCCTTATGAGGTATTCATGTTGTTATCGTGAGAAACATAATCCGTATATTCATGTTGTTAAATAGTGTATTTGTTTATGTTTTTATTCATATTTTTAGATCGTGTGATGTTATTATGTTAACTGCGCTTTTTTATTTAACTAGCGCAGCGTGTCAGATGACGTAAATATTTTTAATGTGAATGTAATGAAAATGTTTCATTTATAATTAACATATTTTTCTCTTTAACATGCTCTGCTCTCTTTGAATTTTGTTGAAGAAAGTCGCTTATGTCTTTTCCTGGATCTGAAACTACACTTTCAAATTTCATTAAAATTGGTGCTGTGTTTTAGCCATGAAAGCTATACATACGGAAAGACAGAAATACTTTTGCATAAACTTGGTATGGTTAATGGGGACTTACTAGACTTACTCGTATAGGTAATAATAAATTAACCATTGTGCGTTAGATTGGAACAGAGCTATTAAGAGATGTACTAATTGTCTTCGCTGCGGATTCCGAGGCATTACAGGTTGAGCATCAGTTAAACGGTTGTTGGCATATTAAGCCAATGTTATATGCAGTTAATCTGTAGATATATGGCGTTTTATTTGAAGTAAAATTTAAATCGTAGTGATATTCAGTGCAGTCGTAGTTCTAGAAGTTTCTGTTCGATTCTGCGGTACCATATAGAAATAATTTCGTGACATCACAAACACGATTTTTAGGGTTCCGTAGCCAAAATGGCAAAAACGGAACCCTTATAGTTTCGTCATGTCCGTCTGTCCGTCTGTCCGTCTGTCCGTCTGTCACAGCCGATTTACTCGGAAACTATAAGTACTACAGTGATGAAATTTGATGGGAATATGTGTTGTATGAACCGCTACAAAAATATGACACTAAATAGTAAAAAAAAGAATTGGGGGTGGGGCCCCCCATACATGTAACTGAGGGATGAAATTTTTTTTTTCGATGTACATACCCGTGTGGGGTATCAATGGAAAGGTCTTTTAAAATGATATAAAGTTTTCTAAAAAACATTTTTCTTAAAGTGAACGGTTTTTGAGATATCAGCTCTCAAAGTCGTAAAAAGTATGTCCCCCCCCCTCTATTTTTATAACTACGGGGTATAAAATTCTAAAAAAAATAGAGGTGATGCATGCTAATTAACTCTTTCAACGATTTTTGGTTTGATCAAAGTATCTCTTATAGTTTTTGAGATAGGTTGATTTAACTGTAATTTATTATATTTGCTGCTACGGAACCCTTTGTGCGCGAGCCCGACTCGCACTTGGCCGGTTTTTTTCTATTTTTATTGGTTTCGAGAAACTTCTATTCTGTAAATACATTATTTTTGGTAATAGGTATAAAAGAAACAACTGAAACTCTGTTTTTCTGTTTGTCTACCTGTGCATTCACGAAATACCTAATGGAACTTTGATGAGGAAATACCCGTTTTGTCCCAACGAAAACTTGGACGGGAAATAAGTCTCTTGAAATTTATAACGTGAAACGATATCCTTTTTTAACCGACATTAATATTGCGTTGGAAATCGCATGCCTTGAGAACGGATGGACCAATTTTGTTATTTGTCTTAAAATTCGTTTCCAAATTAGGTTTTTATGGAAATAGAAAAAGTTTGAGTTTGAGAATGAAAATTTGAGGTTTTAGAATTATTTTCATTACTAGTCTATACTAATATTATAAAGAAAGGTTTGTAATTATGTATGTATGTATGGTTTTCACGCATAAACTACTGAACCGATTTTGATGAAATTTGGCACAGACAATCTTTAGACCCTGAGAAAGAACATAGGCTACCTTTTATTGCGAAATAGTTATGTACCACGGGCGAAGTCGGGGCGGACCGCTAGTGACTAATAATTTTAAAAAAATAATTAAGTAGATTGAAACTGCATGTACCTATCTAGACTCATTTTGAGAGCTCCACCGGGAATCGAATCCCAGTAACGTTTCCACACTTATAATATCTATAATCAGCAGTTCTAGAAATTATATAATAAATCTTGTTAATTCGTCGATACGTAGTACTGTTACTAATTTGATTAAAATTTACACGAATTTCTGATTATAGTAAGCTTATTGTTTCAATGGATTTCAGTGAAATGTTTAAACCTGCAAAAGAAGAGAAAATACAAAAAAGGATTACATACAAAAATACTTTTCAGTGATTTCATATTTTTGATAGTAACACGAGTTTTATCATCGGGAAAAACAGAATTTACAATGTATAAGCTTATGCACCTACCTTCTGTCTTTTGTTTACAAAAAACATAGTGGTATCATAGATTACGAGCAACACAACATAATTATAAATTCACAACAACCCGAACAAGATACTTAAGAAGAGTCGTGCAAACTTCGCCTATTATATTATCCCGGATCGAAGTTTATAAACAAAACATTTTAAGGTAAGAGTGAAACTTTACATTAGCTAGCCGCAGAATATACCTAACAGTGTTCTTAGGAGTTTCACTTAAAGTGCGGCTTGCAGTTGGCAAGGCAAGCTTAAGGCAATGGCGTATGATGGGCCATGCATGACACTGACAGTAGGCCACACAATGGCCAATGATCACACAATGGCGCATGGCTTGTTGCTGCTTGTAAACCACTTGCGATGGACGTGGAATTAAGAATTATAAAATATCATAAGCGCGCAACAAAAATTTACTAAATTTTGCTATGGGCCATTTTGTGAACACAACCACAGGTAACGTTACGCCATGATTCCTTTGAAGTGTGCCCGAAAAACAACATCCCGATCGTGCCACGACTGACAGTTGTATGCCACGATATACCATTACCCCCTGTACACAATGATGATTGCCTGAAGTGGCCAACATACGCCGTTGTCTACTGGGGGCTTTACGATGCGATGCGTTACGGCGGTTCCGGCATAGTTTGCGGTGCCGTAATTCCTTCATAGTGTGCGTAATGGGCCAATACAGGGCCATCTTGTCATGATTGCATATTACGTTAACTTTATGACTGTAACAAATTTCATCTTGGATTATTGCAAGGTACCTTGATTTTGGCTATCGATTTCTTAATAACTTTGAAAATAATTTAAGATAAGATCCTATGACATTTGGTGAAATGATGTTATTACCTACTACGTCATAATATATATAACTTTTTTAGTAACTAAAAAGAGCTAAATGATTCTTATAAACTAATCATACGCCTATAATAGGCATGATTAATCCAGATTCCACTTCAATGCCGTATATTTTTATTACGTCATATTGAACTAATGTTAATTATACATTCCATAAAAACTGCAAGAGTACTTGCACATCCAATTAATAAAATCAATATATTATATATCTGAGTTTGATTAAAGGAAAAATAAAGTATAAAAACTTTGGTCTGGAATAACATATTATATTGCGAAAATCCGTGTACCGAAGGTAGTTTCACAAAACTTATAGAAGTTATGCAATTTTTCTATCAATTTGCGCGACAAGCGTTTACTAAAACTTCAATTTCTTGAAATCCACTCGTCGATACATTTCTGCATTAAATACTTTGAAAGTTTTCTTTACCTGCACTCTGCGTTGTTTACCACTGCTTCGTTATATTATATTAAAGTAAAACCGCTATGTCATATAAAACATTCGTCACCATCACCA
>CAJQZM010041279.1:0-35096 GCA_907164665.1 Colias nastes | reverse complement strand
CAAACAAACAAACAAACAAACAAACAAACAAACAAACAAACAAACAAACAAACTCTTCAGCTTTATAATATTATTAGTATTAGTATAGATTTAAATTTATGATTCAAATTATTGACTTGAATTATTTTTTCCCCTCAAGAGGTGATTTAAGAATCGGTTTGATCAAGGCTATTACATATATTTTATTAAATCAAATTTTTAAATTGCAAAGCGCCTTATTCGTCTAATAATGGGTGTGTCATGACGTAGTGTTTACGAGACATTTATCTACTTGCCTCCTGCGTATTATTAAAATTTACAAGGCCAGTATTTTGTAGTCGATAATAGAAGGCATATAATTATGAACCGTATTCTAGTAACGTAAGCATCACATTTGTTCAGATATCCCATTGAAAGTTGAAAATACTAGTAACAACAATTCTTCTTGCAGTAAATTCTAATGCGCATTTTGCAAAGTATTGGCAGCACTATAAAGAAAAACAAAAACATGTTTTGCATTATGTAACTGAATCATAGTAAACAAGTTAAATACTTCCTTCTCCATTGAGAGCTATGTAAATACCAAAGATTTTGGACGATTTCGATATGGTAAACTAAACACCAACGAATATTATTTTTCTGATAAGTATTTTTAAGCTATTGCATAGCTTCTATCGCGGGCCTTGAGCGCGGGGACCGAATCCAGAAATTCCGTAACGAAAAAACCTCACGCTCCCCACTCCGACGGGCGCGGAGGTGTGGCTTGAAGGCATGCTATGCAATAGCTTTACCGCGGGAGTCCCCGAGTGCCACCCGTCTTTTTTTTTTTTGACATCAAGTTAGTTACTTATCATCACAAGTCACAACATATTATAAATGAAATTCGTCCGCCGCGTCTGTCTGTTCGCGATAAACTCAAAAACTACTGAACTGCTTTTCATTCTGTTTTCTATCTAGGTATACAAAGGTAGGTCGACCTATTCCTTTTAAGCGCGTATATGTTAAATATGTTTACGTAAGTTTACATAAATTTTATCCATATCAGTTTTCAAAATATTTTAAATTTTATTGTTTTTTTTTTTATCAACTCGGTTTTCAGTTCTCAGCTCAGTAGGCCTAGTGTGAGTTTTTATCGAGTACGAAACGTTACTATCGCGTCTGCGTCACAGCGAAATTTGTATGGGGAATCAAAGCTTCCCCATACGTCCGCTAGGGGCGCTGTTCAATTTCCCATACTAATTCGGCTGTGACGCAGACGCGATAGTAACGTTTCGTACTCGATCAAACTCACACTAGGCCTACTGAGATTTTGAATGTTTTTTTCACTATTTAAAGATTTCATGTAAAAAATTATTATTTGTCAAATGATAATTGATATGTCACCGTCACGTCAGTTATCATCACGAAACGCCACGACACGTAACTAACTTTCCGCCCTTACGCTGAAGCATTAAGGTTTAAAAAGAGTTTATTTGCTTGTATGTTTGGACGCGCTTATCTCGGGAACTGTTGGACCGAATTAAAAATTTCTGTCACCGTTAGATATTTACGAGGGGCGTTCTATGTATTTTCGGTATTGGGGAGATTTAATATTACTATAAGTATTATACCGAGACCGAATTTAGTTAAAATATATCAGTAGGTAACAAAATTATCTGAGGGTAGTCATATAAAATTTCATGTTTTTCAACTTCGTTCGTTTGTTTGCGACCCAGTCAACTAAACAAGGAAAAAAACATGATGTGTGATGTGTGTGAGAGAGAGAGACAGACAGCGAAATATAAAGATTTTTTCATTATCGACCATGCAGAAGGGTATTTAAAAAATGTGTGCGTGTATTAATGTACACACGTAAGAAGTGAAACTTCTTTATGACCTTATTTTTCAAAAAATAATTTACTATATGCAACTTTACAGGAATACGTCGAATCACGCGTGGTAGGGATAAGAAAAAGATGGCGCGTAACGGAAAAATGTCACGCGTAACGAAAAAATGTTACACTAAATATTTTTCCAACCCCGATAAAGAAGTTTCACTTCAAAAAGGCAGGGAAAGTAATTGGGACAATCACGGCGGTTATCAAAGAAAAATCAAGAAGTTGCCCTTGATGTTTGAGTGAAGCAATGAAAAGAAAGCTGGCAAAGGAAGTGCAGTTTCCTCACAACAAGGCACCACTTCAAAAAATACCTCAACTCTCCCATATTTTTTTTATGTAAGTAATAGAAAACTTATCAAGTATTTATCTTTTTTCTTACAAAATGTACCAAAAATAATTTTTTTTTGACAACAAATTATTTGAAAGAATTAAAATATTCATAGAGAAAACAAGTATAACATGCTTCTTCTCTTTCTTTCTTCTCCACTTGATAACACAACCTTACAAATCACAATCACAACCAAATATTTGCAAATTGTTATTATTGTACGTAGAATTTAGAATAGCATGCGTCAGTATATATACACTACTTGATTTGTGTAGCAAATTCATGAATAAGGGATATTGTAGAAGTATTATTGATGATGTTCTGTTACTATTGATTAAGTAGAACACAGTTTAAAGTTTTTTTATATTATTCCTTCAAGTACGAGAATAGTTCTTATACAGAGAAAACATAAACATGTACTGCGGGCGTAGCCAGAGTGGACCGCTAGTCCAAAATAAAATAAACTCAGGATCAATACACAATCCAATAGGCAATATCCATTATCCATTTAACTTTGTCATAACTCCTTTAAGATTCACATTATCTCAGGTGTATGCCCAAATTGAATTATATTATTAACATAAAGCAACATAGATATGTAGTATTAAATGTGTTTATAGGAATAATGAACTGATAAAAAGTGAACTGGCATTTGCCATATATATATTTATATATATATATATATCTTTATAACAATAATTATCAAATAAACAACAGTAGTTATGCATTCATCAGATAATATACAGCTGTTTATTTAATGACTCATATATATTTTAAATTTATTTTGGTTATATATGTATTAGTTAAAATTAAAACCATCACTTGACAAACATATTATACCTACTTAAAATTTTCAAAGCAATTAAAATAGTAAATAAGCCATTATAATTATAATAAACTCTTTTATTAAAAATTGTTAAGAGAGTATTTATTTATCAGAGGTTCTGACAAAGTATCAAAATATTTAATGATATTACTCTACAGTTACAATAATTATTAGTTATTTAGTTTTAATTAAGAGTCTTTTACATATTATATAAAACCGGGCGAACTCCGTTTCGCCACCAGAGACACCTTTTCTTTGCTATAAACCTCAAGGAGCCCAAGAAGCCCCTTTCCAACGAATGCAAAACCATGGAAATCGGTTCGTGCATTCTGGAGTTATAGCGTCAGGAAGGAAAACCCGACTTATTTTTATATAGTAGACTTTAGTACTTATAAGAAATATCAAAAATACATGTTGGTTCTTCTTTTTATAACTAGGTACCTATATAAAATTTATAAACTTTGCATCAAGGTAGATTGTATAGAATATAGATAAAATAAAATATCTATATTTACATTCAGTACATACCTACCAGCCACAAATTGAAAACAAATTATACATTCCGATACCTACAAATTAACAAATCGGAACTTCTTTACAGGAACTTCTTTTCCCTATAATTCGCTGGAATCATGAATATTATATATTTTACAATCATGTTTAAAAACATAAGTTATAATAATATTACTGGAACCTCACTTTTTGCTCGCGAAAATGCTCTTTAAAATATTATTTTCCTTTGTTTATCCTCTCCTACCTATTCGTAAAATCGAAATAAATTGTACCAAATTTTATACTTACGTTATCGATGGTAAATTTTCTGAGCTAACACTGTATTAATAACAGACACTATAAGTTATTTTTGGTGAATACTAAAACATAAAACACAGAACAAAGAAATCACTACTTATTCAACATCTAGAACAGCGCTTCTTGATCTAGAAATTAGAAATTGTCAAATCGCTTATCGCACAGACTACATAGTACACAGACGGATAATTATTTTTTTAGGGTTTTAGGTTTACAGATTAAACAAAAATTTAACAAAGTGGAAAAAAATATATAAATAATACTGCAATAGTCCTACATTGGCCGCGGACTGCCCAGGGCTGTATCTCTATAGTGCAGTCATGGGCAGGCTGCGGCTGGTGTCCCACAACACATTAAATTCTCTAAAGGGCCTCTGCGTGTTGGACCTGTGTCCCCACGTAAGCCTTCCAAAGGACCGGGTATCTTCCTTTTGGTGGTACCCGTGTATTATGGAGAGAGACATAATTAATAGGTTATTTTCATAAATATTTCAGAATTAAGGTAAGGTGTTTGCTAAGGGTGTTTGTGTAACCGCACTGGCAACACCTTCGAAAATCTGTCATCAAAGTTTTACAAAATGACGGCGTTATTTTCGAAATAGAGGTCCGACCCCACGTCCGACCGCACTAGGCCACTAGGGTCTATGCTACAGTCTAGGCGTTTGTGCACTGCAGCGTAGCGACGCGACAAAACTAAATATTCTTTCTATGAAATTTTATGAGGTATACGCACCACAGAACACTAGTACTCCTAGCGGACATAGTGGCGGACATGCTCGGACGAATGAGCCGCTCATTCGCCTGAGCATGCTCAGAGGAACAAAATGAATGTTTTGGTCGAACGAGCCTCAACATTGAAAAAGCTGTGCTCAGGCTGCTCAGTATATGATCGGCTCCGTCATGTCTTCTTGTGTCTGTGTATTAAAACTCGGGGAATTCGACGCGCTCGCCTCAAACACAAAAATAACCGTCCACACTGAGCCCGAGTGAATGCTGAGCGCCTTTGAGCACGGACAAAAACCGACAGTGCCGGCTCGCCCTGAGCGCGCTCGGATTTGCTCGGGCCGAGCGTGCTCAGGCGTCTCCACTTGAGCAGCTCGGCCAAATGAGCCGCTCATTCGCCTGAGCATGCTCAAGTGGATACAAGGCTTAATATATCTAAGTTATCGAGACAGTGCATCTAAAAATGTTTGTTTTGATAAAATATGATCTGTTGGTTTGTACTTATGGTTTATTTCTCCCTATAAGTGGAAGCTTACCAAAAACGGTCCGAGCGAGTCCATTACCCAACGGGAAATGGTCTTTGTCTAACGTTTTGACAACTCAATCAAAAACAATGATTAATTGATGTTTGTTGAAATCACAGGTTGAAATGGTAGTTATGGCTGTGGTTAGGGTGACCATGAATTTTGTTTGACTTTGCACTATTATGTAACAACAATTTTTGTCTGTCTGTTTGTTCCAACTAATCTCAGGAGCGGTTGGACAGATTTTGACGGGACTTTCACTGACAGATAGCTGTTATTATAAGGAGTAACTTAGGCTATTTTTTATGCAGATGTTCCGACAGCCACAGGAACATTAGGATTAAAAAGAAAAACTCATTCACGCGCGCGGTTGAAACCGCGGGGCGCAAATAGTAAATAATAAAATATTAAATTGCCCGCATTTGAAACGGTATATAGCTCAAATTTTAAAATTGGAGTTATTGGTATAAAAAAATGTCAATAATTCGTATATAAAAATTTAGATCAAGGGTAATAAAAACAAGGAAATACGGCGCCTATAACGAGGGTTGTGTGTGTGAATGGGGGGATGGAGGGAGGGTAATCACTGCTCACCACTTAAAACTTATTTCAAGGGTTCTTAACAAGGTCTAATATAATTATATTAGGTTTCGTGAGTGTATAATTGTTAAGGGTTAAATAAATAATACAAAGTGAAAATAAACATGTTCTTTATAATAATATTTTCTTTCTTTACAATAAGTATACACTTAATATCTGATGTACATATAAAATGAAATGATAAACTTTGTATTTAGGGGTAACGAGAATGATGATGTATATTGTGCTATGGTAGAGGTAATGCTGGGTGGCTTGTAGTATTGTCGACCGAATCGCCTGCACCATTAGGAAGATCAATGTCGCTTCGTGATATGACTGCATTTTGTGATTTATTACGCAATTCAAACACTTGCGTAATCGCATCCCGAAAGCATAAGAAATTGTAGTCAATAACGCCTGAAAAGATTTGATGCTAATTAACATTTTTAATTCAAACATGTTTTATGTAGTCATTTACTTTTTGTCTATTAGCATTTAATGTTTGAAATTATAAATCGGCCTTGAAAAATTGCACCATGTTGCATCAATATATTATTGAATGACAATCTCAACTTTATTAAATAAACTGTGTATTTTACAAAATATCTAAAGAGTTAACAATTTCTCAACAGT
Source organism: Colias nastes (assembly GCA_907164665.1). Classification (NCBI taxonomy): domain Eukaryota; kingdom Metazoa; phylum Arthropoda; class Insecta; order Lepidoptera; family Pieridae; genus Colias; species Colias nastes. The sequence continues at coordinate 28,818 of CAJQZM010041279.1, read as the reverse complement.
ATTCTATTTCATCAGTTTTATATTTATGGCTGAGTTTAGTTGTCTATTAAATATATTGTTTGAAACATTGATCTGGGTAATTAATTCATATCTCCCTATATAATAGTCATCTTTGACCTATTCTATGAATTACCTTGTTTCTGAAAATTTTCCTCTCGTAATATACAAACAAGTGCTAAAAACTTGTTTACTTCTCTCAAGTATAAAACTGTCCCATTGTTTAACTTTATGAGACTTGAACTTTGACTATTAAATGTATTGGCTTCCGTATCATCAACCATGCTGGAAAGAGAAACAAAAATTTGTTCATAAATAGCAAGTAATAATATGACATAATGTAGTTTTAATACGCATTGAGAAATCAATTAATCATTATTTTCTACATGACTCAACTGAGCACTGATGTGAGTCAACCAAAACACAAAGCAAAAATTGTATTGTGAAGTTAAATCATATGTTAGCAGCCATTTAAAATGTGTAATTGATTTTCTATCCCATTGAATCCAATTAGAGCAATATATAATATTATTAAACATTTTTAAAGAAGTACATATATACAATGCTAGCTCCCGCGATTTCACTGGCATTGCAGTCTAATAATATACTAATTATATTACTAGTGTAGTAGTGTAAATTCTAATAAGAATCTTATTCGCTATTTTATATAGTTTCTATCTGCTGTAGACAGAATCTCTATTTAACATTGTTCAAGTCTATATGTATTTATTTTCCAATAATTAAAGATTGATTAATTATTGTACATACCCATAGATACACGATATATCAATAACAACATCTATCATATCACAGCAGAGTTCATAACTTTGCATGTCCACAGGAGAACTATCGGTGGCAATGTAGATTTTAGAAACAACATCAAAAAGAAACGCTTTTTCTATCCCTGAATTCTGAAATGAATACAAAATATTAAGATATATACTTCAAATAAAAAAAAATTAGTGTAATGATGTGAAACTTCACAATAAATTAACTAAGTAACTAATATAATTAATTATTAATAATCTTTATACATACAGATATTAAAATATTGAGAAGGTTTTCTAATGTAGGCAGTTGGGGTATTAGCTTTTGTACTACTTTGCTGAAAGCTTCAAATATTGAATGATCATAAATGGAAGTCAAGTGAAATGATAAGTGGACATGTTCAAGGCCAGCTTCTGCCAAATCTTCCGTGGCTCTGTGATGTATGTCCCTTTGTGTTTCCATTTTGTAGTCATCATTAAGGCCATCAACCTATAAATGTACACAGCATTATTTATACAAATAACTATGAAAAGAATTGTTTAAAAATTAAATAATCAATATTAATACTCACTTTGTGAATAAAAACTTCAAATTTGATATTGCTATTAACTCTATATGCTTTAGTTACTGTCAGTTGTAACTTATCTAGGGCATCTTGATAATCATCCTAAAAAAAAGATTAACTTAGCCTTTATATTTAAAATACAATAAAGTAATTGTAACTGCTTTTTTATATTTAATGTTATTATCTGCATTACATATCATATTCAAATCAATATAACAAGCATCCATATAGATGTCGTGGCCATATCGTAGATTTGCTCATTTCATGAAATGGCCAATTTAGTTTGGCCAGATCGTTAAATCGTCAACGTTTCACGATTTGGTCATCCACGTTTGGCCAGATCGTCGATCTGGCCAAACGTGGATGGCCATTTCACGAAATGCGACCATTTTTGTTTCTTTTTTAAAAAGCTATTCGCTTCTGGCACTCGCCGGCCGCTGCCGCGGCACGCTCGCTTTGCTCGCTCGGCTCGTGCGTTGTTTATTAAACCTTCACGCGTCCTATGCACATTGTTTGTGTGTAACTAAATCTGTATTTTATAGTTGGACGCGTGAGGGATTAAAGTCTAACCTAACCTAACCTATATTTTATACGATCTGGCCAAATGTCCATGACCAAATCGTGAAACGTTGACGATTTAACGATCTGATCAAACTATGTTGGCCATTTCATGAAATGAGCAAATCTACGATATGGCCACGACATATCCATATTATTCTTACAATATATATTATACCACAAAATGAATAAATACAATTGAATTTCATCTCTCGTAGAACCAATTCAAAACGCTGGTATGGATAGAATTAATGTTCAATGGCTATCATTCAATAATTAAAAACTATTTTTTAATAAAGTAATAATTTTATTCTAGTACCTGGGCATCAATAACAAAAACCAGTGCACCACATCCACCAAATATGGTATCAGAATCAAATGTTGCATCAAAGAAATCTATCTGACCTGGAAAATCCCATATTTGAAATTGTACAAAACTACTATTGTTGATATCATCTTTAACAATTTTGTTTGTTGATTCCAAAAATAATGTTTCATTTGGTGACATCTTGTGAAAAACTACTTTTTGAATTGAAGATTTTCCCGACCTGCAATTTCAATCATACAAACAATTTTATAATTTTTGTTTACACACAAATCACAGACATGATTAAATTAAAACAAATAACGTCAGGGATATACACCTCCTTAGACCCATAAGAAGAATTCTGGGTTTATGATCTTCCTGTAATGACCCATTATCACTTTCACCATTTTGCTCAAACGGTCCATAACTAAAGTCCTTAGGAAAGGAGCCCACATATTCATCTTGGTAACTCTAAAAATAGAATATATAACGCAACAATTAAAATGCCATGGTATAAAACAATGTTTCAGATTTATATACATTTTGAAAAATTACATACCATTTTGAAAAATTCAGATACTAAATTTTACCGAATAATTACATTGCACATACAATATGGATAAACAATGTAATTCTAACTGAATACCGAGATATTATTATAAATATTTTGTAAAATATCGTTTATTAGAAGAAATTACATAGGTACAAAAGGAAATCTTCCACCAATACATACTAAAGTGAAACGTCAACTTCTATGACATGAAAATTGAACATTGACATGATTGACACCGTATTGACACTGACTTTTCTTGACGTTATTGACCATAGAAGGCATAGAATCTTAGAGTATATATACTATCTATAGAGTGCGAACAACCAAGTGGGAACAGTAGGCACAGGTGGGAACAACACGACGTTCCCGCCGCGAGCGCTCGTAGTCGTGGTTGAGTGCTGTCGAAGTGCGTTGCTCTGGAATTTTTTTCATATTTACGAATAAACATGGTGAAATGTGCAGTTCTATCTTGCAAAAAACGATACTAGAAAATACACAAAATTGAAATCCAGTATCACATTTCATCAGTAAGTCGATTATTATTCTTATTTTTATGAAAATAAATCTAGCATCGCGGGGGTGAAGGGGAGGTGGGAGGCGGACACGCGCAGGCTCGCTCGCGCGCCTCACTGCCGCCACGTGATCGTAGTGATGTGACCTGACCAACGCTGTACTCGATATAAAGTTTACTAGAAGAACTATATTTTAACAAATTATTTATTTAACTATAAAATTAAAACTCTTTTAAAAATGTATTATAAATAAATTTGTGGTGTGTTTTGTATGATAGACTTTCTAATATTATGAATGCGAATGTATTAAAGTGTAAATGTAAAGTATGTAATGTTACGATAATGTTACGATATATTTTCTGAACCGCTAAATTGATTTTGAAGATTTTGATAGTAGAATGGATAAAATTAAATAAAAAAATTATTAATATTATTTATTATATTATCATTTTAAATTATTAATTATTTCTTATTTTTATTTAACATTTTTAAAACATTATTATTATTGTTTGATTTATTATTAAAGAAATAGCACTAAACCCGATCTTTTATTTTATTAACTTTATTATTTAAAAAGTACTCACGTTTTTCTGATATTCCAATTAAACATATTTTTTAAAGTACTTATAATTAATACAAGGAATATTCAAATGGAATAAACAAACTTTATTCAGTTGGTAAACAAATTTAAAATTACATATTTATACTTTATTCATATTTTTCCTTTAATAACTTATTGAACATAAAATTTACTTAAGATACATATTTATTTACATAACTTATCGATAGTTCAACACGCAATTGATACCTACCCATCCCTATTTGTCACACACACATCTACAAAGTATCTATAGCTCATCTGCCTACGATGTGCACTAAGCAATTTGTGCAATACACGCGCTCTATACTATTGTAATATATACTCTAAGCATAGAATAAACACTTGAAGTGCCGCAAGGACACAAACGCAAGGATCTTTAGGCACTTCCGGATGTCCCAGGGAATTTAGAAGCGAAGCTATTAATTAAAGTTTAAGCTAGCAAATCATGTTTAATATTTCCGAACGGAAAAAGCCTTGAAAAAGCATAGCATTTGTTTTTAGGGTTCAGCTGTACAGAAAATAAACGGGATCCTATTACTGAGACTACCCTGAATATCTGCGTTTGTCCATCCGTCTATCACCTTAGATATCTTATGGACCAAGTTAAAATAACAACATTCGAAAATTTCAGAGATCTGAAATTTTATGAATCGAGAATCTGAATTTCTGATCGAAAAACCTGAAAGTTTGTATCCAGGCTAATTTCTAGCGCGGCGCTGTGCCTGAAATAATGTGCCAGACGCTTGCCAGACGTGTCACGTGAGCCCACAGAACACTAGTAGGTACTTGGAATTTGGCCGACCCATAAAATATTCTTTTGTTTATTGATATGTACCTATTTAATCTGTAATTTATTGTCATAATTAATTTGAAATAAAATACTTTTCTCTGGCGAATGGCGCGCTATTCGCTAATATCTGAATTCGATTGCAAACATTTCGTGTTTAAATCAAAACAAATGAATTTTCTTAAAACAACTTATACACAAAACTTATGTAAATTTATTGTACAGTTATTATTTTATATGCTTTATTAAATTAATCGAGTGTCATAATAAATATTTTTCGTCGAAGGCTTTCTACATCGACAACAACATCCAGTCGTATTCGTAGATGTACTTGATGAAGCCGTACGAAAGGGAATTCGTAAAGGTCTTGATGCACCAGCTGTAAGTTTATCAGCACTTGCGCATGATTGACTAGGTCGCAATCGACGCTCTCTTTCTAGTCTAGCCCGTTCGATTCGTTGGGCGTATGCTACGCTTTGTTGCAAGCCCGCTAAACTATCTGTTCGTGCCGGAAAACGTTCTAAGCTATTAGAAACTTCTCCAACTTCAGCCGTATCTGTATCGACAATTTCCTTGTGATCTAGGATCATTCCTATATTCAATTTTAAATTAGCAGATCCATCTCTAAATATCAAGTAAACTGTGGCCTGATCAAGAACCTTCAATGAAAAATGTTCATTTATTTTAAGTGCTTTCATTTTAATTTGAAAAGGCTTGAATTTTTGAGTTAACTTTTTACTTTTTTCTTTAATAAAATTATCAAATTCAATTGCGAGCATTTCTTCGTTATCATTTCTCGGTTTTTCATCACCATGTCCACCAAGTTTCAATATGTCAGGGTCTTTATGTGCCATTTGAGTGTCAATCATAACTTGCTGTAGTACTGGGGGATCGTTTAATGTGTGCCATTTCCAATGAGACACGGGACCTATATTTCTATCAAGGACAACCCCTTCAGTCTGGTTATATTTAAGCCTTAAAACAAAAGAAGATTTTTTTTATTGAAGTCTACTGTGGCCATTATATCAATGCTAGAGTTAATTTAAATTTTTAATTTAATTAAGTACCTTATTTTTCCACTGTGATCAAAAACAATTCCGTTTCCTAAATAATCAAAGGTAGCCAGAATTGTATAGGGTCGTGCACGACCTCTTTCATCAGGTTCCCCATTACTGTATATAACAAACCTTTGCTGGGCATTTATTTCTGAAAAGATTCATTTTAATTATTGTAACAACATATAGAGAAACGATTTGCATTTTTAAATTTTACAATATTTGTGACCAAAATGACAAAATTACACGACTAATATTAAGTAAAAAAATATTTCTACAACAGAAGCGACATTATTACTGAATGATAGCTAATATTTTATTATTTTTATCCATACAGAGCCCGATGAGCGACTAGTTCAATTATTATTTTATACGTTAATTACCTTCAGCGTCATAATAATCGAGAGCTTTTCTTCCATTTCTATAAAACCAGCGACCCTTCCCGTTGTCATCAAATTCTGCTAGTTTCTCTTCGGTGTCATATAGCATTATCTTTTTATTTTTATTATGTTCGAACCAATCAAATTCAGGATGTGCGGGCCTCATACGGTAGACGTTCATCTATTATATTGTAAGAGGATATAAGTATTTGTAATAGTTAAACAACAAAATATAACTATAAAGACAATTATAGATGTGCCGTGTGAGTGTCTGCGGTTTCACCCGTGCGTGAATCCACCGTTAAAAATGAAGTTAACTCAACTCGACAACATTAACTCGTGAGTAACAGAAAGCACAGAAAAATAACTAGTAGCTTGCAGAAAGTAACTCATGAGTTAATCTGACTTACATTCTTATAACGTACTAGCTGTGCCGCGCTGTTTCACTCGCGTGGATCCTTAGATTGGCCTTAGCGTGATGTAATATAACCTATAGCCTTCCTCGTAGTATATTATTATTAGTCTATGCTAACACCGAAGTAATTTTTCAAATCGGACCAGAAGTTCCTGAGATTAGCGCGTTCAAACAAACAAACAAACTCTTCAGCTTTATAATATTAGTATATGTTGTATAGTTGTATACGTAGTACATTATTATTAGTCTGTGGTATTAGTATGTTAGTTTAATAGAAACCTATATTATGTATATAGCTTTTTTCTGAAATAGTTACAAACATACATACAAACATCCTAATAATACTTATAGGAAGGGGCAATAGATACGTTAGTATAAGTATTATAATTTGTTAAGTTGAAAAGCTAGGGTAAACTAAAATTATAAAATGCTATTTTTTATAAATAAAGAGAATTCATACAAATAAAGAAAAAAGAAAAGAAAAATACTTTTCGCACAACTTTTTCAGTGGGTAGCATAGTCCAACCTTTATCAATAAACGAACGATCTGACAAAGCATAACGGATAACACCTTTGGCTACTTCTTGCTCCGTCTGAAAAAAAAACGAAATCTTAATGATATTTTAAAATTTTGCGGTTCCGCTTCTTAAATTATGTAAAAAAATGATGCTACATTATAAATTTATAATTATGTAGGGATATAAATTGTGACTGTATTTTGTAACACTGAGTATGTTTATTATCTTTACTAGTAAAAACGTGCTTTTAGATATATTTTGATTCTGGACCTTTGTAGTCGTATCGGCTTTTTTAGTTTTCGACATTCTTTCGAAATAAAATTGACTATGAAAATATAATTATTTCTTGCAAAATAAAGGTATTACAAAATTAGTTAAAACATTTAACTACTAAGTTATAATAGACAAAATGTAAAAAGGCTAACAAAATTAAATGAATGATGTTGACATTGTGAATATCAAGTTGAACGTTATTATTTTTTCACGTAAAAAGGTTGTATTGAAATATGTACGACAAAAAGTTCGTATTTTACTATACTAAGTATGTTGATCCAAAAGTAATGATAATCGGGTATTTCCTGTGGACATAGAAATAAAAAATAAATGTTTTTTGCTTGCTCATATAGTACTCACTAAGCTAGCATAAAAAAATCTTATCAGCAGGCCACGTTTCCAAGAGGTTACATTAATTTGAATACGAAATGTTGAAGAGATTGCATCAAAAGCGGAGAAAAATGAAATCATCAAGCACCTCTGTTTGAAAAAAATATGTATCAAAGACATAAACATCCACTTGGTGGAAACATTGGGGGAGTCTGCTCTTCCATAGTTCTATTCCATAGTTGCACGCTAGGTCCAAGAGTTTAAACTGATCAGATCATCCATGGAAGATGAACATCGCAAAGGTCGCCCATCCTCGTCCCTCACTGAAGATAATGTGAAAAAACTAGAAGATATCATGTTGGTGGAACAGAGAATAACCATCAGACATATAGTTGAGGTCACATGCATCTTATATGACAGAGTTCAAAAAATTCTCAAAAACTAATTACAAATGAAAAAGGTCTCCCGCACGTTGGATGCCGAGAATGTTACCCGACGAGAAGAAGATCGCATCACAAGGCGTCAGTGGCGATGGCTGCAATTCAAAAATCAGCACTCCAACTGCTTGAATAACCACTCGATTCGTTAGATCTAGCTCCTAGCGATTCTTTCTCTTTCTTTGGCACAATAAACACCTTCGAAGGCAAGAAATTTAAAGACGACAGCGAAGTGATAGCCGCTTACGAGGGGTTTTTAAGGATGTTCTCAAAGTTGTTTTTTCTTAGGAAATTATGATTTTAGAAAAAAAAGAACGAAGTATATTTTCTATTAAGAAGACTATCTAGAGATATGCATAAATATTTTAACAATGATCTAGTTGCTTAATGTTGATTTTCATTACTTTTGGATAAACCCATGTACAAATACAACGTTTTCTACCCGTCCAAACCCATTTTATGGGTATGGGCGGGTAGAAGACGTTTGCGTTGTACTTGCACGGTACTGGCAGAGATTTTTTTTGAAGTGAAACTTCTTTATCGGGGTTGGAAAAGAATTTAGTGTTACATTTTTTCGTTACGCGTGACATTTTTCCGTTACGCGCCATCTTTTTCTTATCCCTACCACGCGTGATTTGACGTATTTCTGTAAAGTTGCATATAGTAAGTTATTTTTTGAAAAATAAGGTCATAAAGAAGTTTCACTTCTTACGTGTGTACACTAGTACACGCACACATTTTTTTATATAAGGAAAAAGTGCTTTGGTTTTTGAGATATTAAATATTTTCGAAAATAAAAAAAAAAATAACCCTTTGCAATTTTAAATGATATTAAAATAAATCCTGTGGGATGAAATAAAACGAGCGTATTGAATGACAAAAGGCGCCCCTTTATAACTATTTTAGTTTTACATTCGATAAATCGATAGCGATATCTATCGAGGGACATCATGCCAAACAGATGGTAAGATTTCTATTAGTATTGCCACCAAAATGAAGGTGGCAAAGAGTGGAATTATCGAAAATGTCAAATATCTCAAAAACCGAGATACTTTAACCTTCTAAAAGAATCTGAACCGTGCAAGTGCGTCTTCTTCTAACCGCATGTCCCGGCTCCGCCCAAGTTGAACCGGTATGAGAAATATAGCTTATTATGTCCCATATGAATAATGTAGCATTCTGCCGATGAAAGATTTTGTAAAATCGACCCAGTACTTTCAGAGCCTATTAATTTCAAACAAACACATAATCCAATCGTTCTGTTTTACATTACTATAATGTACCTAGACTACGTATATAATTAATAATCACCAACGTATGTTGCAATGTAGATAAAACTGTGTGTGCAATGTGCACAGTGGATATCCATTACTTCTTTTATAATTATTATAACATTGATGTGCAACTATGTTATATGAATTAAATTAGGTATAGATATTATACGTCTCCGTGTGTCAAACATATAAATAAACCTAGTTAATAGTTATGTAGTTTAGTCCATGCTAACTCACGTGTCTAGAAGGAGCGGGAAGATTTTTTTCAGATTTTTTTTCATTGTCATCTTTAACTTCAAATGAGGCTTCTCCTTGAAATAGTGATTTAAATAATAGGGGCTCAAACAGATTACCCTTCACATGTTTCTCAATGTTTGGAATCCTACTTTTGAGAATTCTGTCACCTATAATGATACTATTAGGTTCTTTCTCTCTATTTTGGTTATATAAAACGTTATCTACATCGAGTTCTAGCTCAGAATCTTCGCAAATCGTGCACTCCACCCCACGTCTTAATTTATGTTTGAGATGAGATTTCATTGTACAAGAAGATACATTTAATTCCGACAAACGCACTGGTTTTGTTTTCTGCTTCTTTTCTTCAGCTTGTTTTATTTTAACTAGTTGTAGTATTAAATCATCAGACGAACCTTTTCTAAGTTTAACTTTATTAATGTTCAGTTCTTTTATCGTGGGCTGTTCTTTTGGTTTAGAGGATTCATGCACTGTCGGTTCTTCTTTGGATTTATTTATATTTCTTTCCGGTTTGGCAAGAGCCATTTTTGCAAATGCCTCTTCCTTTTGTTTTTCATCTGCAAGTTCCTTCAAGAGCTTATTTTCTTCTTCTTGTTTATTTTTTAATTTCAATTCTACATCCCTTACTGTATCTTGTTTGTTTATAGGTATTTTTTCTGAAGCTACGCTCGACTTTGGCTCCATTTTAGGTTCTTTCAATTTTGAAGTATTGTCTTGATCTTCCCTTTGTTTACGGCGTTCCTCTTTTTCCTTTTGCATTTGCTCTTGTTTTTCTTTTTTGATTCTCTCTTTTTCCTCCTTTTCTTTAAATTTTTTCTCTTGTTCCATTTTTAAACGCTCCTCCTTTTCAGCCTTCTCTTTCATTTTTCTTTCTTTTTCCATTTTAAGACGCTCTTCTTTTTCCTCTTTCTCTTTCATTTTTTTATTTTTCTCCAACGTAGCACGATCTTCCTTTTCCTTTTTTATTTCATCCTTTTTATTTGACTTTAATGATTCTTTATCTGATTTAGACTGTCTGGCTTTTATTTCAGGCTTAATGCTTTGAGATTTTACCCCACTCTTTTCTCTTTTACTATCTTTTAAATTAACTTCATCTTTTTTTTCAACGTCATTTATTTTTACTGATAAGCTTTCTGTTTGTGTTTCCAATTCTTTCTTTGATTCAGCTAATTTCGCTGCTTTTTCGAGTCGTGCTTGTTTCTTTCTCTCTTCTTCTGCTATTTTTCTTTGTCGTTCTTTTTCCTTATTTATCTTTTCTAATTCTGCACGAACACTTAACATTTCCATAACTTCCTTTATAATTTCTGATGAACTTTTTTGCCTTTTAATAGTTTTTTTACCACGTTCCTCTTTTAGGAAAAGGTAACTAAAGTTTTGCCCCTGTATGCTATCTGTTAAATCGGTTATGGACAACTTTAATTGTTCTGCAGAAAAGGATTTTTGTATATTTGAAATAGCACTTCCCTTCTCAGAAAGTTTTATTTTTTCTAATTCGAAAACATCAGATAAATTTGAAAGACTTTTACTTTTTTTAAATTTTAATCGATCTTTTGATTTTCTTATTATCTCATTGATTTTTAACATTTCAGGTGATTTTGTGTACTGTTCTATTTGTTTTGCAAATATTTCATTTTTAGTGTCAAGATTTTTATCAAATCTTGTTTTGTCATAGTGCATCCCCATTGGAAATGACTTTTCATCCTCTATATCTTTTTTCAATTTCTGTAGCTTATATAGTAATAATGATGGTCGCTCCCGAATATCATCTTTAGAAGATAAAGTTAAGTTATCATCATCATTCACGAGTGGACTTGCAAAATTGTCATAAGATTTCGCTTTGTGAATATTTCTTGCACTAATAGCGAACTGAACATCTTCATTATAGGTTATATCACGTTTTTGTTTTTTTATTAGCTCTTGTTCTCTCATTAAAGTTCCCTGTTTAATTTCATCAGTTGTTCTAAACATTTCATTAATTTTAGGCCCGGCAATGTTCGTTAAAGGCTCGTATCTGTTATACCGTTTTTCCTTAGCATGAGCATGTTTGGATAGTTTTGCTGCTTTTAAAAGAATCACATTATTTTTTTCTAATAAATCTACAATTTTTGAAAGCCATGATTTGATCTTTTCTTTGCTATATTTTTTTACTGATATCTCTCTAGCAACTGGCTTCTTATCTAATCGAGATTTACTTGTCTTATGAATTAAATACTCGTTTATACAGTGACCACATACGCCTTTGTATTTGCATTTGTTTACGTTAAGTAATTTTCTTCTATAGTATTTTAATTTCTGTTTACATCGTGGGCATTTTATAAAACTTTCTAAAAAATAAAACGAATGATTGGTAACATGTAATATACAATAAAATAAATGAATTTTTAGGCTAATTAAAAGAATTACCCACCAATTTTTTTTACAAGATCATCATTTATGTAGACGACTGTACCCAAAATACAGTCGATCATGCTACCATGTTGCATTTTAAAAATCTAAAAAATATCACACACTTAATTAATAAATTAAACTTCAGCCCCAGGTACCTACTGTTATTATTTAATACTAATAAAAATGTAAGATACAAATTAATAAAGATGGGATATTAATAAGATTAAGTTAACGTTTGTATTGTTTTCGACTCGATCTGTATTACAAATATGAAAGTATCGTTTATATTGTTATTTAAATAAATTAACTAACATAGTGTGCAGTTTCGCCCTCCTTGTAGTTAATTTATTGCTATAATAATTATACCAATTAAAATCTTTAATAATAAAATGATTAAAAAACTCAAATATTATCATACAAAACCATATCAAGAATAATCAAGAATGTCAATTTGACAAAATAATTTTAAAAATTTTTTTCTTCAGTGACCACTCAGCGCACAGATAGAAATAAGCATGGTCTAGAAAGGGCCCAGAATATCCTGATCCTGTTTCTTTTTAAATAACCTATTTTCGTCGGTATGTCGGGCAGAGAAGCGTGGTATTATACAGTATACTACCGCCTTCTCCTTTTTTATCAACTACCTACCAAAAGCATAAGAATTTTGGTGCAAATCGTTCGACTTTTGTTATCCCACGCGATTGGGCGGCCGCGGCCGCTGCAACCCATAAGTATTCTTTGCTGCAACCGCTATGATCTTCATTTTCCTTATTTTTCTGATTTAGCCATGAAAATCCACCATACTGGTACAAATCTTGGCACATGTTTCATCACGTTTCGTGTCACCCAACACCTTGCCCAACACCATCTTTCGGTCTTTGAGTAATAAATAGGTACTATTAATATTTAACTGACCTTAACACAGGGTCACCAAATAAGGTTGGCTTATTTGGTGACCCTGTGTTCCTAGCCAGAGATTGTGAGTTTGATTCCCACCCCGTACAAATATTTCTGTGATGAACATATTTGCTCTGTGCCTGGGTCTCAATTATATAAGTATTTATTTAAAATTATATATGTATGTTTATCAGCCATCTGAATTCCCTAACAAAAGCGAATAGTTGGGGGGCGAGGTAGCTAAATGGCGTAATTCGACGGCGCCGTCGAAACTTATCAAAATCGAAAGATAAAATAATTTCGAAAAGAAAAGCTTGTATGGTAAAAACCATTTTAGCGGTGGGTTTGGCGTGTACGGTTTTTCAAAAATGTAAAATAAAACAGTTACTTTGGCATTCTCGAGCGCGTCAGATATTCATACTACGTATGCCCCAAGTTCCTCTGATAACAACGGTATACTAATCTGCCGGTTTGCGTGGTGGTGCTAGGCATATAAATTAGTCAAAAATGCACAAAAAAAAATTTACTCGAGCGCGTCAGATTTTCGGAAGGGGTGTTAAGTAGGCCCCAAGGAAGCTCCCCTTAAAAAACTGACGATTTCGGCGTGACGATAAGTTACGATGAATTTTTGAAAATGCAAAAAAAATAAGTCTTTTTGAAATACTCGAGCGCGTCAGATTTTCATAGGGGAGGTTTATCTCGGTATCCCGAAAGCATATTTTCTTAATCTGACAAAAATGTTGGTGGGTTCTCTTAATCTGACCGAAAAAGGTGTTTGGGTTTCTTTTTTTTAATCATCGTTATTTCATATCAATTTTTTTCGAGATATACTCAAAAAACCGAGTTTAAGTTTTCGAGATATACTCAAAAAACCGGGAGTTTAAGTTTTTATGATGCTTCAAGTCAAAAAGTTTTAACTTTGGACAAAAATGTAAAGAGACCTTTTTTGTGTAAAATAAAATTACCTTTTTTTGTGTATTTAAGGTGTATTTAATATTTATACTTGTTTTTTTGTAAAATGTATCGTTCGCGACTTATATACTGCAACGCGTTTTTCGGAAGACGAAATGGCTCCTCCAGACTTCCGGTCACGCGGAAACCGGCAGATTTTGTATTTTTAGTAAGTTTTAGATTATATTCTTCAAAATAAAAAATAAAAAAATCGCGCTCGAGAATGCCGGATTAACGTTTTTTTTTTACAAGTTCGCGACCCTTTAACTCGGCGGCGTCAAGGACTTATCGTCAGATTAGTTAAATTTAGTCTTATAACACTAAAATCAACCCCCAATATCTTAATCTGACGTGCTCGAGTATTTCAGACTATCGATTTTTTTTTACTAATCTGATCGTCTATCCTAGGCGGGCGTCACTACATATAGAGCTAAATAGTTTTAGGTCTAAGGTATCTCTCATATCTTAAACTGCCAGTTGCCACGCTCGAGTATTACCGAAAATTCCCCTATTCGCCTCCCTATCTAGAAAGCATAAGCATAGCATTAGTATGGGATCAGATCATGCCTTGTTGAAAATTGTCCCGAAATATTTATTTATTATTTTTTATTTATTTAAATATAAAATATATACTGGGCTGTTGCTCGCAGATTCGCTCGTGTGCCCAAAATAAATTCTCATGGGAATGAAACGTTTCAACGCGGTAAAAAATATCCTTTGTCACTCTAACCTTTGTCACACAACTCTACTTTTTCATAAATTAAAAAATTGGTATACTTACCATAAAATCTCTCCGTTATGACGTGGTTACGACCACCCTTGCTTCGACCGTGGCACATGTTTACGTTTTCTATCCTGGTACTTCAACTTACAAGGAATAATTTATAAAAAAAAAAGAATTATCGAAATCGGTTCAGCCGTTCTCGAGTTTTGCGATTACCAACACATTCAGTTAGCGATTCATTTTTATTATAGAGATTATCTTTGTACCAAATTTCATCCAAATCGATTCAGTCATCAGTGGTGTGAGGTGTGTTAGGCGTGAAGAAGGGATAGACAGAATTTAATTTCGTTTTTATAATGTTACTACTACTAGCGACCCGCCCCGGATTCGCACGGGTGCAATGCTGATACTAAATACACTACAGAAAAACTGTGAACGTTGTATATTAAAACATAGCGCCCGCTCCGGCTTCGCACGGGTATAAAATAGATAGCCGGGCGGCCGGCCGGTACCGCCGCAAACGCTACGTCCCGCAATTTTTAAATCTGTAATATCTTCGAAAAATTTTCACTTAAATCATACGGTGTAAAGGGCCATATAGATCTATATTAAATGAACAATGTATTCAAGGTATTTAATCGGTTAAGGATTAATGCTGTATTGGTTAAAATCGCATCGAAAATTAGCAATTATTTGACGTAAAAAGTAAATGACAAAAAAAAAGTTATTGTGGGTTATCCATAAGAGATAGACATATACCATCGCGGACTTTTCTGTAGACCTTTTCAATGTGTATAATACTTAGTACATTATTTTGATAAAACTCGTAGGTTCAGCCTGCGTTTGCAATGTAAGCGGAAAAAATGTAATTTTTTACGACATCACATTAGAAACCTCAAAAATAACAGTACTTCTCCACTATTTAATGGATGTTATTATACATATAAACCTTCCTCTTGAATCACTCTATCTATTAAAAAAAACCGCATCAAAATCCGTTGCGTAGTTTCAAAGATTTAAGCGTACAAAGGGACATAGGGACATAGGGACATAGGGACAGGGAAAGCGACTTTGTTTTATACTATGTAGTGATTATAGCATACCTAATATAAGGATATTGTAGGGATTAGTAAGGATATAATAGTTGTACCTTTTTGGTATGAAGCGCGGGTGAAGGAGCTTTTTTAAAAAATGAAGGACTTTTGATATAAACTGATGAAGGTCCTAGGGCTAGACGCCTTTGATCTTAGAGCCTTTGGGAACAAAGGAACGTCTAAATTAGCTTCATATACCAAATTTCACCTTTATACGTTTTTGAGATTTCGTGATTAGAGTATATTTATTCTCAAACTTTTTACTGTCTCGTTGGTCTTGTGTTAAGCATTTTTCACTGTTTATATTCTGCGCATTCAACTAGTCTCAAACGATTTTCCTTATAGATATAGATTATGGCCGAAATTCGGTCGAAAAGATATTTAGTTAAAGTTATAATATCGTTGTACTTTATTATTTGTATCCTTGGTTTAATACCTAAAATCTTCAAGTGTCTCAGTCTTGTGTCCCATAAATAAAACTACAAATAATGGGTCCTATAACTTATATTTCAAAAACTTATAAATACACCTTATAGAACAACAGGATAAAAATTATAATTAACAACTTTACAAAATAAATGACTACTAAATTAAACGAGTGTCATAATACAAATTTTTAAGAGAAGGTTTTCTACACCTACATTGGGGTTCTGTTGTATTTGTTGTTGCGTGTGAATACACCGGGAGGACTGGCTTTTGCAAAGGTTTTGATACGCTGGATATGAGTCTATCTGCACTAGAATAGATCTGTTTTGGCCGTATACGTCGCTCGCGTTCTAGTCGAGCCCTCTGTGTACGCTTTGTTTGTTCTATGCTCTCCTGCAGAGCAGCTATGCTAGACGATGGAGCAGGATAACGTTTGAGGCTATTTGAAACTTCCCCAACTTCAGCAATGTCCGTATCCACGATCTCTTTGTGATCCAGTATCATACCTAAATTTAATTTTAAATTTGTCGATCCATCTCGGAATGTCAGGTAAATTTTATCTTGTCCGAGAACCCTCAGTGAAAAGTTTTCATTAATTTTTAGTGCTTTCATTTTTATTTGAAATGGTTCAAAATTTTGTGACAACTTTTTGCCTTTTTCTTTTATAAAATTATCGAATTCGATTGCTACCATTTCTTCATTTTCATGTCGCGGAATATCATCTCCAGGTCCACTGAATTTTAGAATATCAGGATCTTTATGGGTCAAATGAGTATCAATCAAAATTTGTTGTAAAACAGGAGGATCGTTTAATGTATGCCATTTCCAATGAGAAACTGGCCCAATGTTCCGATCTAATACGACTCCTTCTGTTTGGTTATATTTAAGCCTTAAAATAAAATATTCAACGTAAATTTACTTTCAAAACTACCTATCAAATCTAAAACTTTGTAAAAACGTACCTTATTTTTCCTTTGTGATCGAAAACAATACCATTTCCTAAATAATCAAACATGGCTAAAATTGTTAGGGGCCGTGATCGCCCACGGTCATCGGGTTCCCCGTTGCTGTATATGACATATCTTTGCTGAGCATGCATTTCTATAAAGATAATAATAATTATGATTGAATATATTGGATTTAGAATATAGAATTATAGTTAAGTCATTAATTAAATTACCTTCGGCATCATAATAATCTAGCGCCTTACATCCATTTCTATAAAACCAGTGTCCTTTACCATAATCATCAATTTCTGCTAGTTTCTCTCCAGTGTCATACAGCATTAATTTTTTGTTCTTGTTGTGTTCAAACCAATTAAATTCCGGATTTGCGGGCTTCATACGATATACATTCATCTGTGTTATAAAATATATTCGACATCAGTAATGAATTTTGCCTATAAACGTTGCATTGATAGCTGTGAGGTAAATAAGAATGGTTTGCATTTTTTGTCCGAGAACATTTTCTTGTAGATATTTTATTCCTGTTGTATTAAAAACGCTTTGGAATTAATACATAAGTTGAAATGAATTTTAGGACATGCTTCGATCAATATTATAAGTGTTATTTATTTTGAGCGTAATAAAAGCGATACTAGAAGGATGAGTCGATATACGTAGTTTATATCTAAATTGTTGAGGTTTAATGGACTTTGGGATCCACGATTGTGCTTCTTGTATTAACATACCTATAGATATAGAGTAATTAGGTACCTGTCGTACAATTTTTTCAGTTGGTAATATTGTCCAGCCTTTTTCGATGAATGAGCGATCTGATAAAGCATATCGCATAACACCCTTGGTCACTTCTTTTTCTTGCTATAATATATAGGTATTAGGTAAATTGTATAAAAATCAAAAGGTAATTCATTTATTTAACATTATTATAGCAACAGTATTAAATCTGTTTTTATTAATCATTAACACTGGATAAATTTAGTGTCTATATCTATAAGGTAATAATAATAATGATTCCTACTCTGAACGAACTGTACACCTATTCATACACCAATTCCTACACCTACAACCAACGGATCTACATTTGATACAATTAAAGATAAGTTATTAATAAGATAACTATTCCTGACTGAAATTATTAAAAATATCTATCACTATAACCTTAATTATTTCCCTGTTTCTCGTCTTACTCATTGTGTAGACTGTAGGAGTAACATAATTTTATTATTACTAATGTTTATATATCAAATGGCACGTAACTACCTCACCATAGAAAAATCTATAAAGCTCCGATTCGTCGAAGTACATAATATCTAAATACTTACGTCTCAATCGGGTTTTTTTTACAAAAAAAAATTTTTTTTTTGGTTGTTAAAATTCCTGGACTGCAATAGAAATACTTACTACTTGTGCACTAGCACCTTCTTACCTGTTTTTTGAGAGGTTCTGAAGACTTGATTTTTTCATTCACGTAATTATCTTCTTGAATTTGTTCGTACTTAGTATTGAAAATTAAGGGTTCATAAACATCTATTTCCTTACATATTCTTTTCTTAGGAATAAGGTTTTTCTGAATTTTTGTGCCTATAATAACATCGCCTAGTTCTTCTTTTTTTTCTTCGTTGTACAAAATGTTATCTATATCGAGTTCTAGCTCAGAATCTTCACAAAATAAACATCGGGTTCCAGGCATGCATTGATGCAATTTATGACCTTGATGTCTTTTTATGATTAGCGGGGAAATATTTAATTCCGACCAGCGTCTCGGTATTACACGGTGTTCACCTTCGGAATGTTTAATTTTTACTAGTTGTAGAACTAAATCGTCGGTAGATGGTTTTCTCAATTTGACTTTACTTATAGATAATTCCGTGGTTGTGGGTTGCACTTGAGTGTTATAATTTTTAGATTTCTCTTTTTCCTTGTTTTTCATTCTAAATTTCATGTCCTTTTCTTTTGCTTTGATGATGTCTAGGCCAAAATCTTTGCCTTTTTGTTCAGTATCTTTGGCTGCGTTCGGCGTTTCGGAACCTAAGTTGTCTTTTTCCTGTGTTTCGGACTGCAATTCAACTTCTTTGTTTTTTATCTGTGTATGTTGTTCCTTTTCCTTTGATGTCTGATCCATTTGTTTAAGGTTTTTATCTCTTTTCGGAATTTCACTCTTATTTTTTCTTGCATCAAGTGGATCCTTGGCGCATGTGGATGTACCATTATGTTTTTCTTTTGTTTTTTCTTTTGGTTTGTGCAAAACTTTTTTTAAACTGTCCCTTATATTTGGTTGCAGGATTATTTTTTCTAGGTCAGATTTTTGTACTTGTTTTTGAAATTTGTCGTTTCTCTTTTCTGCTCCTAATTTACTTATTTGATCTGTTTGTTTCTTGGTTTTTTCTAATTCCAAAGTTAGTAAGTTTTCGGTTATTTCTTTTATAATCTCTGAGGAACTTCTTTGACAATTAACAGGTTTTTTAAGTTTTTCTTTAAAAAAAAAGAAACTAAAATTGGTCTTACTTTTAACACTTCTATCCTTCAGGCTGGAAAAAGATGAATTGAAATTTTCTACAGACTGTGATATTTGAAAATCAGAGGAAGAGCTTTTACCGCAAATATTTCTAAAGTTTTTAGAGCTTGAATCATCTGGTAAATTGGAGTACTCATCATTGTTTTCTTTAAGCATCTTTAAATTATTTTTAACGCTCTTTTGAAACAGATTTTTGTGACTGCACAATTTTTGTATCGTAAAATGATGTTCTTTATCCTTTTCTTTTCTCAAAATATGTAGTTCATGCTTACATTTCTGCAGCGGCTTTCTGTGACTTGATTCAGATGATAATGTAAGTTCGTCTTCAGAGGGCGCCAACAGTTCAATAGAAGTAATTATTCCCTTTTTTGATGAATCTTCATTATAATTAAGTCCAAATTTATTCATTTTTTCCGACTTTTCCTCATCCAAAGATGCCACGTCTTTCGTGGTTTTAAACAAAAAGTCTATTTTGGGTTCATGGACAGTTTTCAACGATATTTTATAACTACACGATGTTTTTATCGATGAATTAGTACTAGGATAAGTGGGATCCATAAAAATCATATTGTTATCCAACAATTCTATAATCTTTGTCAACCATAATTTTACCTTTTCTTTAATGTAGTTTTTTGATGTACTTTTCTTGTAAGAAATCTTCTTATGTATTCGAGTTGTACTTGTTTTACGAAGAAAATGATCAGTTAAACAATGATCGCAAATGTGGTTATATATATTTTTACCAATGTTCAAAATCTTTCTTTGCATATACTTCACGTTTCGCTTACATCGTTTACATTTTATTAAATTATCTAAAAAAATTACAACAAATTAAAGCAAATTAAAAGTACCTTACTAACTAGTTAGGTAGGTAGGATATTTGTATAATCTTAAATAATTATTGTACTTACAGATCTTTTCCACTGATTTTTCTTTAAAATTTTCTCCTTTGTCCATATTATCTTTGCTCATTCTACAACAGATCAAAAATATGAAGAAAAAATATTTCTGTATCTTCCCGTATGTTCTAGCTTTCTGCCAGCTGCAGCGGCTTCGCCCGCGTAGTAAAAGAAAAACCCGCATAGTTCCTGTTCCCGTGGATAAAACCTATCCTATGTCCTTCCTCAGGTCTCAATAGGCTATTATAGCTCTGTACCATATTTTAAGTAGTTAGGTAAATGTATGAAATACTTTTTGAGTTTAGCCTGGACATAGATACATAAGACCCAACTAGGCTATTTATTATCTCAAGTAAGCCGAACGAAACATGCAGCTATTTATAAAAGCTAGAACACACATTTTTACACCTTACCCAGCCTTACCCATTGACCTTACCTAATTTTTTTTTTTCACCTTATCTAAAATTTCATCGACGTTAAAGATATGATTTCCATAGATATGATAGATCCACTATAATTAACACAAATTAACTACTTGCAGATTAATAATATAACAATTATCTACTAACAAATTAACGTAAGTATACCAAGACCAAGGTTGAATAAAAGAACAAAATGAGAACAGTGTGCTACAAAACTGTACAAAACGATTGAAGATTACTAATGACAGTCCATCCTTCAAGCATTTTTTAAATATATCACAGAAATAGTTAAGATATAAATTTAAAATTAAAAATAGTATGTTATTGGTAGGTACCTATTAAAAATATAATATTAAATATAGAAGATATATAGGTAGGTAGGTACTTACTAAGAAGGTTCTTTCTCGATTTTCTATTTAAGGCCTATTCAAACTAGAGCGGTTTAACTTAAAATTTATGTTTTTCATTTAACTGTGTAATGAGATGTTGCTTCTTACCAAGATAAAAGATTTTTCGTTCACGGGGAATACCCTGTAGGTTTAGATTTCCTTGCGAATGTCGAAAATTTTCAGCAGACGAATATGTAGGTATCTTTTGATTATTTTGGCTTAGATTTAGATTTTTTCACAACTTCAAGAGACCTCCACGAGTTCTGTCGAATAATCATCTTTACAGACAGACAGACAGACATCGAAGTGATCTACGAGTTCCGTTTTGTGGTTCGGAACCTTAAAAACGGCAACACATATTTCAAACTAGCTTCCGCCAGCAGCTTCGCCCACGGGACGTAGTCACGTATCCATGCAGTATTTTTTTTAAGTTTAGCCCATTATTACAGAGTACAGACAAACACACAAACATTCTAAAAACTATATTCGCTTCGCCTATATTAGATTGTAGATCATGCCCGAAGTATTATTTTAAAAAATATTCAAAGTATTTTTAAAAATAATACTTGGGGCGTGATTGGCGTAATTTTCCCACGATTTTATTACCTAGCTATATGGTTATTAATTATTATGGATAAGGCCGCCTTATGTATGTACAGCTACATATATTATATACCCTATATGGTATAGTTACTAACTTGTAAATAAATTTTTAATTTGGTGTGGTAATGTGAGCACAGATGGAGCATAGATGTGAGGCTGTCCAACAGAATAATATGCTGGTGTTTGTATAACAGACGTTTCAAAATTGTTTTAAATGGGATAGGTAAGTGATAAAGCATATTCTTATTGGAGAGAAAGTTGAAATCAAAATGCTGTTGTATATTTATATCAATTTATTACTAATCCTTCTTTTTCTTAAAAAAGTTAATAATTTTTTGGCGTAACGATAGAGGTGATCCTGTTGGTTTTAATACTAATTCTTTGGTGCATATGTTGTGAAGAGGGCCAAATGCCAATGCAACAACAGTACATGCAAGACAAATAACATTATATGGCATACTAAAATCAGGTGTAGGTAATGAGACCATTGCTCCATTGGTTCTGAATACTGCAGAGTACCCTTAAAATATAAAAAATCAAGTTATACATTATGAAACATAATAAGAAATTAAGTAAGTAAAATTTGTATTATACTTACATGGTTTGGAAGCATTAAAAACTGAATCAAAAGTCACACCATCTATAGGAAGACTAGTATAATTTTTTGCTGTTGGTAAATTTGCTGCAATTATTGCAGACCCTATATAAAAACCGTGATTAGCATCTGGTGGATATTCTTGCCATTTTAAGAATACAAATTCAAAATCAATTGTCACTGTTGTTGTAGATTTGGGTGGCAACCTTAGCAATAATTCCAAGTGGTATGGCCTCTGTCTACTTCTGCCAGGGGAATAATACTGTTTCATTACTAAATTACTTTCAGCCTCTCCATTAACTCTAAGTGTGCTCAATTGTATTGGCAGCCACCACGGGGCATTCTCTAATAAAACAATATCTATTGGTGCCCAATAGTTGTTTATAATTTCAGTTACTATCCCACCAAATTCCTTTCCATATCCCAGGACATATCTATTAAAATGTAGAGGTGGTGGTACTGGTACTAAAAATTTTGTGTGTATTCCATATTTTGCCCCAATGTTTATCATGGGTGTGTCATGTTTTATTTCATATATTGCAAATATGGTTTCACTTCCACCTCTGCTTGACTGAACTATACTATTTGGTGTGGGTGTTAATTTAAATGGTTCTGTTCCATT
Organism: Colias nastes; assembly: GCA_907164665.1. Taxonomy (NCBI): domain Eukaryota; kingdom Metazoa; phylum Arthropoda; class Insecta; order Lepidoptera; family Pieridae; genus Colias; species Colias nastes. Next base: position 5,746 of record CAJQZM010041279.1, on the reverse strand, counting down.
TGATGTTATATCAACATAGATTTTGCTTGAAGTGGACATGGGGCATGCCCCGAATAGCCCTTGTCCAAATAGTGATTTGAAAGACCAATTTACATTATTAATTATTTTAAAGTCATACACAAGAGAAACAGTTTGTTTTATCTCCAAATTATGTTCAGTACAATCCTCATTCTGGCATGTTTTTCTCACATGGATTCCTATAGAATGATAATTTGTATTATGAATTAGCCTTGAATTTAAAAGTGCTGCAAATCCATGACTAGATTCACATGGGAGTAATTTTTTCCAAGGAGTTAAGTTTTCAGTGCATACTATTTCTCTGGGTAGTGAAGCATATCTCAAATATGCTGTACTATTAATATTTGTATGCATGGCTCCTAGAGGCCACAAAGCCATTTGTGGTGATATTGTATTGTGGTTGTCTATAAAATTTAGTGAAGCACAAAAAAGACCAGAAAGAGTAGAACTCAATTTCTTCCATTGATCATCTATATTTGAAACATTTGGAGAAAACCATGCATATAGTTCTGCACCAGGTGCCGCATCCAGGACTGGATATCCCCACTGTTTATGTCTCCATTGACCTTCAGTTAAAGTTAAATGTAACTCTTCAACTTGATAATGAGACATAATTTCTCGTAGTGAACGTGGGGCTAAATGAGAATGCTCAGCTGGAAATAAACAATGTGAAATTAGTAACAAGAGAAAAACAATTAGTGTAAATATTATAATCAATATAAACATAACTTACAAGCGCCACCAGTTACTTGTGTGATGAATTGGAAATTAACATATAGATGAATGGGAAGTAAGGGTTTAATGAATATTTCTTCTTTAAAAACATCACCGGTAACACAGAATATTTGGGTAGATAAAAATAATGAAAAGCACAGAAAGAAAGGATTCGTCATTTTTTAGTTTTAAGTTCCCAACAGCTAGACTAAATACAACCTAAAAACATTACATTTATTATTAGTAAATATTTATATTTAAATTAAATTGAAAAAAACTAGGTACTTCAAGCATTTTTTGCGATTGACAAATGACATATAGACCACAGAGTAAATAATAGAGAACTCGCTACCAAAGAAGTCCCACGGCAAAGCTATATTGCATAAAATAAACATGTGAATAAACATCATTTAATTTAGGCACAAAATTTATAAGCTCATGTAAAAATTATAAGCTTCTGATCACACTATCCTTAATTTATTATCTTTATTAGATATTGGACCTTATGTTTTAGATAAACGGACAATAGATGCAGAAATTATTTATCGCTGATTACACCTTTCTTTGAATAAATAGGAAGTATGAGGCTTGCGGATGAGATATAATATGTATCTTGCTCTTGCGAGATTTAACAATATGTAAAACGTGTAAAACCATCTTGAATTACTTCGACTGACCGGTTGGCTTGGTTGGTAGTTGCCCTGCCTTCCGAGGGGGTTCGATTCCCACCCGGGGCAAATATTTGTGTGATAAACATAGATGTTTGCTATGTCTGGGTGTTAATTAACTATTTAAGTATTTATTTAAAATTATATATGTATGTTTATCAGCCATCTGGTTTCTATAGGTAACACAAGCGAAAGCTTAGGCACACACTGGTTCTAAAACACTTAATATCTTCATTATTTGATTTAGTCACTAAATTTAGGATAATGTGGTTAGATCTTAGATCATTAAGTGGATAGATCAGGATAGATGCTTGTAATTTCTAAGCATAGGGAAGTCGTAAACGTTTTAAATATCTTTAATAATCTGTGCATAGGGTGGATTTCTTAGATTATACACCATAATAGGTGTGTATAATCTAAGGTGGATTTGATAGTTCTGAGCATAGATAATACTGTATGTTCTGACTTCTGAGCACACAGCTGATATACTTGTCAAATACTTAGCTGTGAGAAAATAGTGACTGCAAATTTATTTAATATTTTGTAACTAGTTTTAAAGTATAAAGTTTATTGAAAGCGTGTGTTTCCAAAGATATATTTAATTAACTCTTTTATACAAATGCATTGGATATATTATTTGTATTAATGTCATCTTTTGTTTATGTTGTTTATTGTCAAAAGTATCGCTGATTCATTTTTGTGGCTTTTATTTTTGGAGGTGGTTTTGGTACCTTTACAATGGATAATGAATTTTTTGATATATCGACGAGTTTAAGACTGCAACTCGGATATGGAATTGGCCATATATTGAACGATGTATGTGCTAGTTTATGGTTTACGTATTTTTTAGTATTTTTTCACCTTGTGCTTGAATTTACTGCCTCTCAAGCTGGATATTTAATGTTAATTGGACAAGTGGTCGATGCTGTATCCACCCCTTTTATTGGATACCATTCCGATCACACAAATAATTCTGTAAGTGCATGGTATGGCAGAAGAAAGCTTTGGCATTTGTTTGGTATGTATGGTTTGCATTAATCATAACTAAATCACTTCCTGATTAATTAATTAATCAATTGTTCCAGGTTCAGCATGTGTACTTATGTCTTTTCCATTTATATTCTCTGAATGTATTGGATGTTCATTAACACATAAGTGGGCTCAGATGTATTATTATGCATCATTTATTTTAATATTTCAAATTGGATGGGCAGCTGTACAAATATCACACTTGAGTTTAATACCAGAACTAGCTGAAGATCCACATGTCCGTACTCATCTTACAGCAATAAGTTAAGTATAAAAATCTTGCATACAATAGTGAGATATTACTAAAAACAAAACATAAAACATTACAAGTTAAATCATTACAAACGTGATAAGAACATTTTCTAAGCTTTAACTAGTAGCTGATATTTGTTAAACTCAAATAAAATTGGATGAATATAAAATATTAATTTCTGTATCAACTACAAACAATTTAATAAACGCTATACAAATAATTTACAATTATTTCTTTAATTTAACAGTTTCCAGGTATTCACATTTTTTTATGATTACAGATATGGATTTACTGTTTTCTCAAACTTGTTTGTGTATCTTATAACATGGGCCATTTTACACTTCACTGGACAATGTGACAAGGAGGTATGAAAATATTAATATAAGAAAAAAATCTGGTCAAATAAAATGTGTCCGGTTATTTTATTTCGTTGATATTGTGTTTCATTGTTGCAAGTATAATTCACTAACTTTTTAATTATATAATATTCAATGTATACTTTGAAATACTATAATAGTCTTCTAGTAATATTAATAATATATATTGTAAAATTTCAGCAAGTTGGTCCTGGAGATGCCTGGAAATTTAAACAGATAATGTTAATTGCTCTTAGCATTGGAACATTGGCAACTATACTATTTCACTTTAGTATAACAGAAAAACAAGCTAGATATGCAATAGCAGAAGACACTCAAAATGCAACATTTCACTGCAGCATTTTTAAAAAATGGTTGTTATATCAGGTACTCTATTAGAGGCTTTATAATTTTATATGCAATTGCTATTTTTTAATATGTAGTAATTTATGTATTATTTTGTTCTTAAATAAACGTTTTCAACCCTAAAATAATTAAACCATCCACATTGTAATTTTATCTTTTATAATGTGGAATGTGACTCCTTAAATATTATATTTTATTGTGTAGACTGTACTATATGCAACAACTGTGTAGGTCTACATTTGAAGAAGCATTGAAATAGATGCACTGCTTACTTATACTAACATAAACATTAATTTTGAAAGACAAAACATTTGTTTTCTCATATTAATCTGTGCATTAAAAGCATTGCTTTCATCATTTAACATTTCAGTATTAAACTAAACCCCTATAAATTTTAGGTAGCTGGTGTTTATATGTGTACAAGGCTTGTTGTGAATGTTTCTCAAGTATTGATTCCCTTATATTTGCACCGCACTTTGGGATTAGCTGCTCGTTCTCTTGCTGTAGTGCCATTGGCTATGTACATCGGGAGTCTCGCGGCTGCTGGCGTGCAGAGGTTGGCGCCAAGATCAATCACTAGAAAACTAAGCTATTTTATCGGATCCGCATTTTCCCTTTGTGGTTTTGTGTGGATTTACTTTGACACTGACTATAATTTTAAAGTCTATTTCATTTATATTGTTGCTGTTTTAATAGGTTAGTACATAGGACAATTAGTTTATCATTTTCTGCTGTCGATATTGAAACAAATATAATTAATAAATTAAGTAAACCATATTATGTCTATCAGCCCTTGATAAATTACTTATAAATATAACAAATTATCTGTTTTTGTATATTAGAACATAAAACTCAAAAGCAATAGGAAATAACATATCTGTTTCTTTTTATTTAAAATATATTATACTCATATTTGACTTTTTAATATAATATTTTTCAGGATTTGGTGGTGCACAAATGTTAGTGACCAGCCTCTCTTTAACAGCTGACCTAGTTGGCGAAAATACACAAGGATCTGCTTTTGTATATGGTTTAATGAGTTTTACAGATAAGCTCTCTTGTGGAATTGCAATAGCTTTGATACAGCTATAGTAAGTTGTACTCTATTTATAGTTTATTTATTCACTAAAACTTGTTTTCTGCATTTAAGCAAATAGGGAACAACTAACAAGTATTAAATAGGTATGGATATTTATTAAGAAGATACCAATTAAGTACATATAGTTATTTCTAATTATTTGCATTGAACCTCCCGGCTCACCTATAGCACAGATCTATTACCTAGTTTAGAAATTGTAAGGTTCTATAAAGAAATGTTAACGTTTTAAATTTTTTGTTAATTAATTTTGGTATACAGTTAATACATAAAAACTTTCTTTTTCAGTGCCGACCAGTCTGGTGCAATGTATTACCGTTATGCATTGTCGATAGTTTGCGGCGCAGCATGTTTACTAGGGTTATGTTTCACAGTTTGCCTACCTAAATTAACTCACAATACATTAATAGTTGCGAGTAAGTAATTTATTATTAAATGAATATTTTAGTTTTGCAATATTACTATTCTATTCTGTATTAGATTTTTTTAATTGAGCAATATTCTATACTAGCTGTGCACCGCGGTTCTACCCGCAGTGCTCCGCTCCTGTTTGTCTTAGCGAGATAATAAATATAGCCTGTGCCCTATAGCCTTCCTCGATGAATGGGCTATCTAACACCGAAAGAATTTTTCAAATCAGACCAGTAGTTCTCGAGATTAGCGCGTTCAAACAAATAAACTCTTCAGCTTTATAATATTAGTATACTTAGATATAATATTTTTGTCTTAAAATTATATACATATTCCACATCTTAAAGTATATTATTATGGCTATGGCTAGATGACTTACTTCTCATACACATGTGACCTTTATTATATTCTATTAAATAAAATGAATGCTGACATCTTTTAAAAATTTAATTCTTATTTTTTATTATTTTACAGATGATGGATCAATAAATGCCTCAGATCAAGAAGTAGTACCATCTGGGCCAGAGATATAATAACTTATTGTGTTTGATCAAATAAAACGAGTTTGGTAGACAGCTACCTTAGGAGATCTGCTAAAGGCTCCGAATTTAACTAATTTTAGCAAAGAAGCCCTCGAAACTTATAAGCCACTAGTATATTATTTAAATATATTTTGTATTAATTAAGGTTTAAGAAATCTTATTGTCTATTTTGATAGTATGAACATGTGATATTATGAAAATACATACCTATTTTTCTACAAGTTGTTTCATTTCTTTCACACTAATAAATATAAAATAGGTATTTCTTTGTATGTAAAATACATTTAAGGCCT
>CAJQZM010041278.1:0-10845 GCA_907164665.1 Colias nastes | reverse complement strand
TAGAGCAAAAAGTGAAAAAAGTCCAAAATTTTCGCAGTTTATCACGTTATCGCGCAGCGAGCACAACTTTTTCGAAGTTGCAAATTGGGATTTACATCACCCTAACTGATCCAAACAACATACCAAAAATTCAGAACTACATCGTGCTTTGCGAATTTAATGTTAATTTCCACTGGCCTATAACATTTGCAATTATAAAAATTCAACATGATTCTATGAAATTTAGCACCCAGAATAATGCCAGTATTAATAGTTAATACCTACATCTATTACATAACGCTTTTATGTACATAAAGTTAAGATCTCCCTCTCTAAAATACTCATTTGCATTAACATTTTTTTAACTCGTGCTTATTTCAAAAGCATATAGCAACAAATTGAATGAATATGTCCCTGCACAATATGCTATACTGTGGCTGTATTATGTTATCATATGAAAAATAATAAAAAAACTCGGCTGCGGCGGCTCCGTATAAACGCTCGCGACATATTTGTCATAAATAAACTGAGCGAAATACGAGATCTCTGTAAATATATTTTTTAAGCGGCCAACGGGGGTGTAGCCGTGCCTTGTAAGGGCACGTTTATAATGCCCTTTTGATTTTTACTAATGTCACCACTTGCTGATATAATCACTGATAGCTTATTGAGACTTTTTGAGATGTTCATTGTTCATACATTTGCCTTTATAACAGACAGATAAGCTAAACAGAACATGTGATTGTGGCTATAATGAGCACTCGCATAATTTGTAAACTTATTTATTTATATGTAATAGCAAAAAAAAATATAGCTTTGACTATGCTATGTATGTTTAAAGATTAGTCTAGAGTTCGCTTAGTTTTTGCTGTAAACAAGCTGTTACATAATTTAATATTTCGGCACTATTTATGCAACTAGTACTGTTTATCATGTCGTGGCAAAACAAGTTTTACTGGGTCAGCTAGTTAATAATATTTGAAAGAGCGCATTTCTGGATTTTTATGGTTAGGTATTGTATATTAAAATTTAATTTATACTCAAAAATATTAACCTGTGTTTGTTAAATTGTAACTTAGGAAACACTGAATAATCCTCAAAAATAACATGTACCTAACACGGCATTACATCGCAGCCTTACAACCTCCCCTCGGGATGTCACCTCGATCCAACGTCATGAATCTGGCCCCTCCATACACCCTGTGCTGTCCACTGTACACACTATATATACATACATATAGTTTATAGTAGGACTAGTTATGCCGCATGGTTTCATCTGACAAGCCACTGTATATCTTTATAATTCATCATAACAACAATGTGATTTTTAAATATAAAATAGGTAATATGTAAAAAAAGTTATTCTAAGCATATGTATATTGTATATGTTTATAATTTTACGCTTTAAAACTCAAATGTAGCCGTAAGAAGTAACCTAACTATTCAAGTACGATAAGATGGTTTTATACATTACCTAAAGTAAAAACACCAACACTTAGTAAACCGATAATTCAACAAGCGATCAAACTCATTCCATTACAGAGAAAGCTCAAGGAAACGATATAAAGCTCCAAAGCTTATAAGAAGTGCTTAAAAGTGCGATATTTTAGGAGGCTCTAAACAAAACTGCTGAGATGCGGATTGCAAATTAGCCCGGGACTCGTAAACTTAAATTTTTATATGATCAATCAACTTCTACCTTATTAACGTGAGGCTATATAAAATTTACGCTGAAAACGGGAAATTTGCGTAGATATTTTCGAGTCTGGAGTGGAGAAATACGGGTTTTGTGTTTAACTTTGTGGTGACTTTTCGTTATTTCCTTGTTTACCTATTTGCGTTATTGTAAATATTATATCTAAAATAAATCGAACATTAGCCCTAGGGACTATTCACGATTACACTTAAATTATAATCTATCTTCTATAAATATTTACGTTACATAAGGTTTTTGGTGTCGCGAATAATCTAAAAAGTTAAAGTTACAGATAAGTTCACAGTATAGCTACAGACAACAAATTACAATTTTTAATCGAAACGAAAGACGTTCGTAGAAGACGTTTGACGGAAGGATTTCAAATAAAAAAGAATCATCGTATTCGATTCACGCGAACACAAACGCATCAAAAAATCTGTTGAATTTCGAACCTCTTTTTTTGAAGTCGGTTAAAATATATATATACGTATTCGTATACCAATAGTAGGCGAGACGGGGCTAACATGATAGTCTCTCACTCAGGCGCATAAGTGCATTTGCCGGGAGCCTAGCTCGATAACCAGGATTCGCTCGTCAGCTGGAATGTGGCAAATTGTTTTTTATTCGTACCTGGTATGGTTATTTATACTAATATTATAAAGATGTTTTTGGTTGTTACGGATTAAATTGAAAGTATTTAGCAGACTGTGTAGTATTTTTTGTACAAAATCTACATTATCGGGAAGAACGGGCTACATCTTGTATTTAATATAAGTATCATCGAAGTATATTAAACATAACCGACTTGATGACTGACTACACTAACAGGATTATAAATTTCGTATAAAAATATATTATTTAACTATTCCAAGCGGAAGAAAATTAAATGAAAGATCGTATAAATCGAGAAATATTTAGAATTGAAACCTCACAAAGGTATTGTTTCCACGAAACTGGGAATCGAATTGAATATGATATTTACTTGGAAATTCGTGTTATGATACTCGGAAATAGTTTATATTCGATGCATTGTTTATAAGTTTGATCCCGATATCCTATTGTAGATATAATGGATGAGAACAATAATAATTTCAATATTTATAAACCTAGATGTTTATCCTTTTAAACGCGAAAGTATGTAAGAAAATCGATGTATGTTTAACTATAGGTAGTATAATATGTTAAAAATATGTTATGTCGATCCAAAAGTGATTCTAGAAGAAGCCTAATTGAATAATTGTTTGAGTGAGTTTGAGTTTGACTTATGCATTTACGTAAAAATCATTGAACGGATTTTGATGATAGTTATCAGTGATGAAAGCTTATGTTACCAGAATAACACAAAGTTTAAGTAATATTTACTTTTGCGGATTTACTTTTGTGTATATTAATTTTGGTTTGTATATAATACTAGTTTAAATTAAGAATATAATTTACATTAATAATCTAAAAAGAACATAAAATAACTATTTTGTGAATTTGTAAATCGTTTCTATAACAGCCCATTGCCCTAAACTTATACTTCCAATTATACAATACAAAAAAAAAAAAACCAACAACCCAATTCACCACTCCCTTTATTTATTAATAACTGTAGCCGCGTTTGTACATAATAAGCAACCAATATTAGTACATAACTATGTTATAATTTCGCGTTCGAGCGAGCACTGTTTGTTAAGGTTACATCAACTTCCAAAGCTCACCCTGAACAGCTTTAGATAAGCCCGATAAGGTTGTATCCATTGGAGCTTTTGTGTTAAAAGCGCTAGCGATAATTTTTTAAAGATAATTATTAATAGTTAGGCTATTGGTAGATTCTGGGTAGGATAAATGTATTGTAGAGTATAAGTATGTACTGTTTAGGTATGATAAATTTATTAATTAAAGACGTTGCGATTTAAATGGGAAATAATATTGAATTCGACGTGTCGAATGATTTAGAATGAGCGGAATAACAGGCATAGTTATAAAAATAAATTATAATTATAATGCATTTGAAATTGTTTTTAACCGACTTCAAAAAAAGGAGAAGGTTATCAATTCGGCCGGTATGTTTTTTTTTTTTTTTTTTTTTTTATGTATGTACACCGATTACTCCGAGGTTTCTGAACCGATTTACGTGATTCTTTTTTTGTTCGATGCGGGACGGTGTCGAATTGGTCCCATAAAAATTTTATTCGGATAGGCCCAGTAGTTTTTATTTTATGAGCAGTTTTGTCTGTATTTGTAAATGTTGCAAGTGCAAGTTTGAATTCGGTTGTTTTTAACGCAGTTATATAGACTTGTTAACTAATAATCTGGATATTGACTAAACTACTTTGCTCGACAGTAATAAAGTCTAAAGGTGTAAAATTGTGAAAGTCTAAAAGTGTGAAATTCACACCATTAATTGCATCATATACCTTTGGTTGAATGGCTATAATTCGCATTCTACAGTTTTCAAAACTAATTTTACTTCAATAGATGATATATGCCTATTTAATAAAAAAAAAACATACATCTTGTACATAAAAGTGCTTCGCTATCGCTTATCGCTCCGCTTATAAATCAGTATTCTTATGACCACAACCTAAGCGGCGGACTGAAATTCATTGCTTACATAGCACTTGCTTCGCAGTTAACTTTAAATAGTTTAACGTTGTTCGCATCCTAAGCTGGGAGTTGTTTTTATTGTACACGAATTACTATTGTGTTAGTTTTTATTTAATCTTGTTGTTTTGTAAATTGCAAAGATTGTGTTAATCTTTAGGGATGAGAGATGATCGAGATTGATGGGAATTAAAACGGAATGAAAAAACATATTTTAACTTGCCTTACCATTATGGGTTTACGTTAACTAGAAATATTAAAAAAAATATAAACTCAAACTCAAACATTTATTTATTCAATTGGATTTCTTTTAGTAGCACTTTCGAATCGTCATTACATATTTTAACATTTACCACCGATTCGGAAAGCAGTATCTATGGAGATCTAGACACTTCATATAACCTAGGTTATTAAACTCACAAACCAATAAAATCGGACCAATCAGGACAGAGTCCCCAGTTAAACAGAAAGACCGAACGCATTTCTATGGAGATTGGAAAACTTTTCCAATTGCCAATTAAACATGAATTAAACAATAACCGATACGTTCCAAAGCTGTTTTATATTCAACGAAGCATTTGCATGTCTGTTAGGTTTAGTCGCAGGAATGAGGTTTGGGCTTTTAACCGACTGCGACGGGGAGGGTAATGGTTTTTTTTTAATAGGATGTCTAGACTGTCTTAAGATTATTCTAATTTGAGAGAGTGGTAGGTCAAAATAATATAAAAAGGCAATACATTATTTAATTTCTTATGTACCCTCATAGGAGGTCCGTGTTCCAGCAGTGGGAACGTATATGGGCTGATGATGATACTGTTATGGTTAAATGCAGGAATAATAAAACATACATACATGAAGAGATAATACATTATACTGTTCTGGCTGGTAGTATAAGTCTTATCCTATCCTACTAATATCCTATCCTATTTCCTACTAATATTATAAATGCGAAAGTTTGTGAGGATGGATGTGCATATGTATGTTTGTTACTCTTTCACGCAAATACTACTGAACCGATTAAATAAAATTTAGCACACATCTAGAGGGCAAATTGGATTAACATATAGGATAGGTTTTATCTCGGATATCCCACGGGAACGGGAACTATGCGGGTTTTTCTTTGAAAACGCGGGCGAAGCCGCGGGCGGAAAGCCGGTAAATCATAAAGTTTGTATGATTGATGCCTCATAAACCAGAAGAAAATTAACAAAAATGCAAACATGTAAATCATCTTAAACTACAATTCTTCAATATTAGAAACTGTCCAAGCACTTCGATTCAATACAAAGCTCTGTCCAATAAAAAGCTCGTAAAAAACATGAACAGCGAACAAAGTTACGCGTAGTTCAAAAGCAAAAGTTAATTTCCACTCATAGCTACGGAATAAACAAATTGAACTACACTCACAATTGTTTTCTTTTCAAGATTCGTTAGTAAGTTTTTAATGCGAAAACTTTTTTTTTACGGACGGCGAATGCAAAAATATAAAGCCTCACACTCACTGTATTGTGTAGTTTTATTTCGCTGCGAAAATAGGTATCGTGAGTGGCCCGACGAAATATTCTTTTTAAAAGAACAAAACTGTACACTGAATAAAAATGTGAGGTTATAAAATATTTGAATTTTGTGCGTGAGATATGTTCGTGTTGTTTGAAATGTGAAAAATTAGGGCTTTTCACCTTTGGAGCTGTTGAAGAGCTTTTAGTGCATTTATGAGAAGGTTTTTATGTTCTGATATGCTATATTCTTATAACAATTGAATTACAAATAATAAACATTAGATATTACATGCAAATTACTTGAATATAGGGAAAGCTATAAAATGTATTGTTGAAAAACATAATAATCATTATTTACATTCAAACAGATATTAATAATTATATTGAAATCCACTGAACGCTTTCGGCATGTAATCAATATACCCAAATAAAATGAAAATTATTTTCCGTTTACAATTTCGTATTCCTACAGCAGCACTTTAATTAAATATTAAATCTGGTTTACATTTTCCTTATATAATCTAGAAATACATAACTTTCAGGTTTTCAGTTAAATGAGAAATATCAATTTAATTCTTGTTACTGCATTATCAAACACTCGAGTCTATCCTTTTTATACTAGACCGTCTAGTTATTATAACTTGGGACTATGGGCTATAAATTGAGCTACCTAACAACGAAAATTTTTTTCAAATCGGACCAGTAGTTCCTGAGATTAGCGCGTTCAAACAAACAAACAAACTCTTCAGCTTTATAATATTATTAAGTATAGATTATTATTTATTCAAAATAATCCATCCCTTAATTACCCACCCTCTAATTAACCATGCGCACCTTATTTAGCCGACATCAACTCGGTTAAACCATAACCATACTTTTTTATAAACTACAACCTTACCTTATAATTCTGTGCCATTTGAAAACACAAATAAATCAGTCAATACCGCTTTGTAACGCGGCAAAATGATATTATTTATCGCTACGTTGATTGGAAAATATTGTCTTCCCGCAATGCTTTTGGATTTTCGTCGCGTTTTTAAATCTACGAGGTATGTTTATAAAGTTAGTTGTTTAGTTTATTGAACTTAATGCTTTTGTTTTTAGTGTCAAATTTACAATGATTTAATGCAGAATTAAAGACGTTTGATGATTTTAATGGATGTTTAACGCACAGTTAATTTTAAGGCTTCTATCTAACAAAGCTTTAATGTTGGTACTACGGTTAAAGTCCTTTATTATCATCATTAAGTATAACCGTGTATTAATATAAAATTAATATAAAATTATAAAATCATACAGTACAATATTTAAATGATTCACTGACTATCGATCTAGTTGAAAACTGTATAAGTATATGGTATTTGGTAAAGTAGAAAAAAAATAAATTTCCAGTAGCTAGCGTTAAATGCTTATTGTGTTAGTTATATTGTCAACTATTTCAGTCCATATTACTTAGTTCCATAATATGATTCAAAATGGATTCAAAACAAGTCAATTCTTCTTTGATAACACTATTAAAATTCTATCTACCAAACATACCAAATCAAATCATCCCTACATTTCTTTCAGAACCTTTTACACTACAACATTCTGCATCTGTCATGTCACCACTCATCACAGACTGCCACAGATGTTCGATTCATTACGTCACAGTTCCACGGCACAGATAAATAATTTACTAGCGGCTTATTTACGCCCTACACCTGACTGTGAGTGCCAATAAATCTGGAGAGACATTTTATCGAGATTGCTAGCACTTGTTATTATTTGGTACTGTGTTTTTTATATATTCTTTTGTATTGAAAGACAAAATTGAAGAAAAGAAACGTGTAAAAAAAGTACGATCGTACTTATTTTTAGGGCCGATTTTTCAATGCTTGGATAAAACTTATCCGTCCAATAAAGTATTACACGATAATATTAAAATGTCACGTAATCTGTCAAATACGGGCAATTAGAATACGTTTTTAAAATTGTAGTTTTATACATTATTCGACGAATAAGTTTTATCCAAGCATTGAAAAATCGGCCCTTAATCAATTTTTTATATGTAAATTCCCTATGAAAGACGACAGAATTTTAATAAACTGTAATACGGGATTAAATATTAATTAATAAATATGGCGCACGAATCCTTTACCTGCGACACAGAATTTAAAACATGACATCCACTACCAAAGGCAAAACATAATTACGCTACCAACAAAACGCGAAATTAAAAACTCGTGACGTAACCTTTGCCGCTGATAACACGGCCTTTTAATTATAGGGGATATGTCACGTAAGGGGGGGGGGAGGGATTTCGCTAATAAATCGAGCGATATTACCCTCCTGGGCATTAATGAGGGTTGCCATTTGGTGAATTAATACCTGCGTACAGTTAATGGTGTTCCGACGCTCTGAGGGCTCGGAGGGCTAAGAGTTCGATTGTGACTCTAGTGGAGCATAATGGATGCATTTCACACCTGTTTTAATGATTCGTTTCCTTTGAGGACAAAGGATCGCAGTGAGAGACTGGTATATTTCTGCTGTAATTCAAGAAACAATCGACGTACTGTTCGATTGCATACAGTCTAAGGATAACTATATCTTGGATATAGACATAGAATTTTGCATAGAAAGAGTGACTAAAATTATTTTATTATCACTATTAGATATTAGGGTTGTTCTCAAATGTGTCAAAATCAAAACACGAATAATTACAGATGTTCAATATTCATCACCCTTGCGAAAATCCAAAACCGAATTACGTCCCGCCCCTCAAGTCTCAAGTACCAAATTACCAATTAAGTCAGCAACAAGATATTTATGCCCAATAACATAATTTAATCAGCATTCGATCGATCTACAGTTTTACGTCCGCGCCCGTAAATTTATGGCGCACCGCGAATCGTCATAAATTTTCATCGACAACCTTACGCACGTCGTAAAAATCGGAACTATTCCGGTTAAACGGCGCGTTATCGAGACGATGTCGCATCGCCATTTTACGGTTTATCATTTTATGGACGGCGATTTTTCGACTAACGCTTCACTTATCTCGAATATTTATTTTGTTGAGAATGTGGAACATGGCATTACGGAGGAATAAAATTTAATGATGATGAGCAATATAATCTTGACTTTGATGGTGATGGTTCATAATTTAGTAATGTTTTAAATATCAGCTTAAAAAATACATCTAAACGCATTTCTTATGTTTCTTTTTATAATAAATTTCTACGCATTATCCTATTTAAAACAGTATGTACTCGTATGACTTATCATTTCAATTGAAAAATGAAAAGCTGTACCAAATAAAGGCTGAAATAAGTATCTAATTGCTTCTTTACAATAACTAGGATGAACGTCTCAGCAATGAATTAGCAATGTCTCAGCAAAAATATAATTGCGAAAGTGTTGAGATTGCTTATTATGTTCAATTGTTGGAGAAAATACTTATCTAAAATTCTGTACTAGTTATAGCCGATGGTTTTGCTCTATAATCTTCCATTACCCTTAAATTAAAATCCAATAAAAACGACTCCCACCATAAAACTCCACTGAAAACGTGATGAAAAAATTCCTAACAAAATTCTGGAACTGCATGCACACACCAAACACTGTAGTTTTTTAAACGAAACAATGTACTCATGTAAATAAAGTTTTCCAGCAATTGTTGTGCACAATACGAGCCCAGTTTCATTAGTGCGTTGTGTACTATTGTCAGTTGAACTGAACCTATATGCAGGTTACGTGTAGGTTTTTTATGGTGTAACAAATTAGTGGGGTAAATATTTTATGGGTGTAAGGCACGTTTATCACTTATAAATTTACTAAAACATTAATAAATAAGGTATGAATACAAAATTGCAGTAAGCCACTAAATTGTGTTGAAAAGGTCAAATAACATTTTACATTAATATTAACTTCTCCGAAGATAAAAAAAAAACTATAGATATTATTTACTTAGGTTTTGTAAACAATAATTACCTACATTATTTTACGACTTGCTTTTTCAACTTTGTCATCTTTTCACTCAAATTTCATTCAATCCACCAACCTATTTCAACACACATATACACAACAACGCACAAATCTATTCTCTCTATACCAAGCAAACATAAATTCAAGGGACGTCGAATTACGCATTCGTCCAAACCGTGACATATTGAGTTTTGGTTCAAATTCAAACGTGAAGGACCGGTTCATTAGTTTAATGAAGCCGGTAGAGGTAGACCGTATTCTGATGTCTTGTTACCGTACTTCTTATGTTATATGGGGATAATGGTATTAAATGTTGGTTGGAGATCATTTGTACATATTTTGGATTATTTTTAAGAGTTAGTATTTGAATAGCATTACATATATCTGTTGGTTTTTAATCACGTTTGGTATATTATGAAGTTTCTGAATATTTTGATATCTGCTTAAACTTTTATTATTCTGCGTGATGTGTTTAAGATATCCCAATGTTTTGTGTAAAAGCTACTATTCTAACATGCATACAATCATACATCCTGAAACACTTTATAAGATTACTAGCTTACCGTCCGCGGCTTCGCCCGCTTTGTCTAAAACCTAATAAATTATATACTAAAACCTTCCTCTTGAATCACTCTATCTATTAAAAAGAACCACATCAAAATCCGTTGCGTAGTTTTAAAGATTTAAGCATACAAAGGGACATAGGGACAGAGAAAGTGACTTTGTTTTATACTATGTAGTGATGGGGATAATGGTATTAGATATGCTGGTTGGAGTTGATTTATTCATTTCCGGATTATTTTTGTATTATTTTTAAGTGTTAAATATACGTTTTTGTGTAAAACTGCTCTAGACTCAAAAACAAATACTCTTTTAACATTCATTTATACTTGCACACTTTCTTGTGTTCACAAGAGTGATACCCTTAACTCTTGAAAGCGGGCAATGCATTATCAAAGACCTAACCTCTGCAAATGTTCATGGGCGGAGGTGTATTCTTACCGTCAGTTAACCTAACAGCTTGTTTGCCGCTCTAATAGGGTTGTTGAGGATTCCTCTTCCGCTTCCTCATAATGCGGAAGTTCCGCAATATTTTGGGTTCCTCAACCGTTACCG
>CAJQZM010041277.1:40670-62133 GCA_907164665.1 Colias nastes | reverse complement strand
TTTATATTTATAAAGCATTTGAATGCCATAAAACCAAAAATATAAATATAATACAAACAACTTAAAAATTATAACATTTTATTTGAGATTATTAAAAGTTTGTCTTATATTTTTTTATTTCTACCATAATAACGTGAATATTTACAAGTTGCGTTCGAGCATTAGGGGTCAAAAGCTTATTGAATTTATGATAATATTGGACAAAGTTTGTCAACGCCATCTGCAGTAAACCAGAGCCAGTAACCAAATTAGGAAATGAAACTAGTACTTCTCGGTGTATTTCCTCTAGACTTTGTTTCCAGTTAGATGAGAAAGATGCAACTAAAGTTAGAGATTTCTTTTCTAAATTGGCTAACTCATTTTTCTTATCGCTCTCCAGTAGCAGTTCCCCTTCTTTGACAAATTGCATCATACCACCAAAGTGAGGGCTTAAAATTTCTTCAACATATTCCGAACTTCTTGCCTGCAGTTGTTCTCGAAAACTCTCTGCCTCCTTAGTGTTATCCCTTGTCCTTTCCATTAAAATACTTAATACCATATCATAGTTGTTGATCAAAAATATCAATTGTTGGATTCTTTGAGGAAACTCAGCAGCCATCTTTAGAAGAAAGCAATGAATTTCATCTTGTAGTACAAGAAGTAGATTGCTGAGCTCTTGTGAGGGGAATTGTTCGCTTAGACTCAGCATTGCGGCTGAAAATTCGGCGTATCTTCTAGTTATCTATAAAGAAAAGTCAATGTTAATACTTAAGAGTTTGATTTGGAAATCAGTTTTAAGAACATCATACATACATAATGAGGGCCCAGCTCCTTGTTAGCTAGCTTGGCTGGGTCACAGTCATGTACACTTTGGATATTTAACTTCAGTACATATTCAAGTCTTGGCCAAAAACTGCCTAATAAAGAATCCCAATAACTGAAAAAAAGACAAATAGTCATTAGGTAATGGTTATTAATCAACTCTGATTTTCATAAATTGTTTATACAGTTCCAATAATAATTAATCAAACTATCCGCTTCACATTGGAGATATCCTATTATATTTTTAATAACATTAATATATTAGAAAAATTACCTGTCTAAAGCTGCTACTGCTCTTTTGTGGCACATCCATCTGTATCTGTTTATTAATTGAATACAAAGGAATAAAGCCAAGCAGTCATAGCATTCTAAAACATAGTTCTCAACATTTTTCTGAAAAATTCGAAAATATTGTCAATGTGTAGGAATAAAAGACCAGATTAATTTTTATATTTTTACCCACCACTAATAAGGACAGTGTTTTGCCGAGTATTCTATCGAACAATTCTTGAGCATGGCTGCCTTTAACATGAAAGAATTCAGTTGTGAACAAATATTCTCTGCAACTGTTGTCCACAAGGGCATATTGAAGACTACGGAACAATGCTTCATACGAATACTGGAACCAAAATACGACATTACATTACAATTCTAATGTTATATTTTACCAACTATGAAAATAATCTCTGTTTATTACTTTAGTTTTTTGTTGAACATGTGGTACAATAATAGGAGCTTCAAGTTGTTGTGCTAAAACATCTCCTCGGTTACCAATTGTAAAGATAGTACTTTTGTTTTTCAAATTAGATTTTTGGAAGAATCCTCCCTTTGATCCATCTTCAATTGCCATAAGATCATCCTTGGTAGGAACTTCTTCATACTTTAATTTGTCCAGTCTTGATGCATATGATTTGAAATATGAATAATAGACTTTGCTCAGTGTATCAATATACTCATTGCATATTTCTTGTGCAACATTCCGTTCATTGGCCAATACAAATTCAAAGAAAAATTTATATTTTAACATTGCATTTTGGGGTATTTGATAATTAGCCATCGGTTTTCGAAATTTATAAATCTGTTCAAGTATATATGTTCTTATTTTGGATAAAGCCTTAATTTTCAACTTCTCTAGTACATCTTTTACATCATGACAAGCCTTTGTTTCTTTGAAATCCTGGTCCTTAACAAAATTTAATTTTTGGTTTAAAATTGCCAGTTGCACCATGAATTCTTTATCAGTTACAGGTACATTATTGATACCACTGAAAAAAAAGAAATTAATTAGTGGATATTTTTATATAATCATAATTAATGTAAGTGTATAATATAATATGGAAAAACTTCTTCTCACAATATGAGGGTTTCAGAGACAGCAATATCTTCTATGAATGTTGAAAGTGGTCCTTTTAACGCTTGTCTGTTAGAAAGTTGTATGGACATGTTTACAGATCGTTTCTGTAAACTTATAATTTCATTGCTGATGCTTCCTAAATCGTTCTGAAAAGTCACAGTATTAGTTTAGTAATGTTAAGAATATACATATATGTAGCTAAGGAAAAAGGAACAAGAAACATTTTCAAAATCATTCAAAATATATTTTTCCCATCTCTTACCTGAAAAACAAGAAGCATATTCTCCATTCTTTCCAGGATTCCATCGCATTCTTCGATTTGATTATGCAAAGAAATAATATTTTCACTTTCTTTTAAATAATCACTTACAGATGCCTTTTCGGCTTCCTTTATACTTTTATCGATTTGCAGGGCATACTCTCTAAGATCAGTGCCATTTTTCAATACTTCTTGGATTTCTATATCTTCCAGATTTTTATCAAGAATTTCCGACATGTCAGATGATTTAGCCATTCTTTTATCTATATCAGTACCTATACTAGAATATTCAACTAAAAATCATCTCTAAATTTTACTAGACATATTATCTATTATTATTCGATGATTTATTAAAACTAATTCAATTCTTTATTTACAATCGCCAAATTGCACTAATCACTATTGACATTTGACTATTCAGATTTCAGTTAATCACTTCTACGTACGTCAACCTTGACGTCAACTGTCTACCACAGTCCACAGATTAAGTAATATACTACATGCCTGTGCTACATGCTGTCTACTGTCATGACATCATGCTTTAAACACCTTGTACCTTCCTTGTACATTATAAATCACTCATAATTGCTACTCGCTAAACAGATTTTTTGGCAATTAGCGATATTCGGAGCGAATGCCGTCATCTTGTTATAATATTTTGATGGCAGATACTTAAAAGATGAGCTTAATTCCCTGAAATATTGGAGATTTTTTGCTTGGGCAAATTTTGTTTCACCCCCGCGCCCTTCCGTCAGTCTCATCGAAGTGCCAAAAGATCCTTGTAACATGATTACGCGTAGAAGCAACGTAGAAGCAATGAAATTGAGAAGGAATTGAGGGAACCTGAGTTCCATTCTTTTATCTTTTAAATAATAACATAAGTAGGGTGCTTTTCCACCAGAGATGAGCGGGGATGCGTAGCAAGGGAAGTGAGATTGTAAAATATAACCTTAGAGTATATATTACAATAGTATAGAGCGCGTGTATTGCACAAATTGCTTAGTGCGGATCGTAGGCAGATGAGCTATAGATACTTTATAGATGTGTGTGTGCCCAATAGGGATGGGTAGATATCAATTGCGTGTTGAGCTATCGATAAGTTATGTAAATAAATATATGTAGGTATTATAAGTAAACTTTATGTGCAATATGTTACTAAAGAAGAAATGTATGAATAAAGTTTAAATATGTAATTTTAAATTTGTTTGCCAAGTGAATAAAGTGTGTTTATTCCATTTAAATATGTCTTGTATTAATTATAAGTAGTTTAAAAGAAAATGTTTAATTGGAATATCTGAAAAACGTGTGGATTTCTTAAATATTAAAGTTAATAAAATAAAAGATCGGGTTACGTACTATTTTTTTAATAATAAATCAAATAATAATAGTATTTAAAAAATGTTAAATAAAAATAAGAAATAATTTAAAATGACATAATAAATAAGTAATATTATGTAATAATTTTTTTATTTAATTTTATCTATTCTATACCTACCAAAATCTTCAAAATCAATTAAGCGGTCCATCGTAACATTACATACTTTAAACTATAATACATTCGCATTCATAATATTAGAAAGTGTATCATACAAAACACACCACATAATTATTTATAATACATTTTTAAAAGAGTTTAATTTTTATAGTTAAATAAATAATATGTTAAAATATAGTTCTTTAAACTATCGAGTATAGCGTTGGTCAAGTCACGTGGTGGCAGTGAGGCGCGCGAGCGAGCCTGCGCGTGTCCGCCTCCCACCTCCCCTTCACCCCCGCGATGCTAGATTTATTTTCATAAAAATAAATATAACAATCGACTTACCGATGAAATGTGATACTGGATTTCAATTTTGTGTATTTTCTAGTATCGTTTTTGCAAGATAGAACTG
The DNA here is from genome assembly GCA_907164665.1 of Colias nastes. Taxonomy (NCBI): domain Eukaryota; kingdom Metazoa; phylum Arthropoda; class Insecta; order Lepidoptera; family Pieridae; genus Colias; species Colias nastes. The sequence continues at coordinate 57,830 of CAJQZM010041277.1, read as the reverse complement.
CACATTTCACCATGTTTATTCGTAAATATGAAAAAAATTCCAGAGCAACGCACTTCGTCAGCACTCAACCACGACTACGAGCGCTCGCGGCGGGAACGTCGTGTTGTTCCCACCTGTGCCTACTATTCCCACTTGGTTGTTCGCACTCTATAGATAGTATATATTATACTCTAAGTAAATAACCAATATAGTATCGCTTCAATCACTAAATGAAGCGATGTGATTGGTTCTTTAGAAACACATCCCTCGTTATACATCCTCGCACATCTCTGGTGGAAAAGCACCCTAATACTTTGATATAATTAAAGATCTAATTTTTTTAAATCAATATTTAATTACTGTTCTGTTTGGTGTATTCAGCTTAAAAAACTGAAAGTGTGCGACCGGGTTTAATTAAGGGACAATATATTATTATAAGCAAATCATTTTTAAGGGGATCCGACATCTGTACCTGGTAAATCTGGAACCAATTACTGAGATATCGCTGTCTGACTATCTGTTCGAAAGTGGCTTCGCACGCATAGTCAAAGTATAACCCCTATAGTTCGTATAGTATAAATTTAAAGTAAATCCATGCAGTACTTTTTGAGTTTAGCCAGGACATACATACAGGTAAACTGAAAAGGTTCAAAAAAATATATTTTTGGCTTCGATATCGATTGTAGATCATTTCCAACTTTAAAAAAATGTTCAAGGTAGAGTTTTGACTTTCCTACTATTTTATATATAGGTAATTTTTATTATTACTATTTTATTGTATGTACAAGCGCTACGTCTTACCGTACCTTAGTGCTATACATACCATGTTCTATTTAACTGTTTGAATTAAATTGATATTAATAAGAATATAAATGCATTGCTAGAATTGTGATTTAGTCGGTTTTTTCTAAGAATAAAATTACTAATTAGTTAAGTATAGGCCTGTAATGTTTTCAATGACATTCAATTTCAATCGGGATAAGGTAACGTAGTAATATGTAGGTAGATAGAAAAACACCAGAAAATTTCAATTAACGCTTTTGCGTTATTATAATTGTGACAAAATATTTACAAAGAAAAAGAATAATAATAATAATTAAGTAACAAAAGCACATCAATAAAATATTATATTTAGAAAAAGAAATGCAATAAAGTTATGAAAATTCAAAATGGAGGTATTAAAGTCTGTAAATTATTATGAAATATGCTGCAGGTTTAAATACATACTTATTCATCTATGGCAAGTTCATAATTTTTAGCGCTCACCTACTTTTGTGCACGTTAATTACAAGCAAGAAGGTAGTTGTATAATTTGCTTTTAAATAAGGTATTTGTGGAATGTGTTTTTGATAAAGATCTACATTTTCAATGTGAAACAGGGTTGAACTTAACGTACTTTAATATTATGTGCATTTGAACATTGTTGATCAAGTTGAACGAAACAGATATAATATTATATCTAAATGTAATTAATAATCCACAGGCAGATAGTTTATTTTTTCACTTATTAATTTAAGTTCGTATTTAATATTTACACTTTAAACCTTAGAAAACGGAAAAAGTAGGGAGACACCTTAGATATTGTTTACAGAAATGCGTGAAACATACAATATTAAGAAATAAACTATAACTTACTTACATATCTATAAATTAACTAGTACAATACAGGGGCTCTGGTATCGAGCAAAAAGTTCAGCACTTGCATTTTCTATCAAAATACAATTTAGTATAAAATTATCACTTTAATATAATCTATAACATTTTTTAAATCTAGAGAACAAATATTTTATATCACTTTTAAGTGAATTTTGTAAAGGATTTGATTCAAGTACCTAATATAAAAGTTAAACAAAATTGATAAATTTATACATATATGATTTTTCAAGTCTTTTTTGTTTAAATTCAATGTATTATAATATATACAGAATTGTTTTCGAGCGACGAATATATATAAATACCTATCAGTCTAATATATTTGTATCGGTCTTTGAAAATTATGAGTTCTCGAATTTTGATATTAAGGTTTGTATATATCTAGGTACTATTTGGTCCATTAAGGATCATCACCCATTTAATTGTACTAAATTGTACATATGGGTTACCACATTAATTTGAATATCATAATATATTAATTAATTAGGTACCTATAACTTTAACTATATTATGTACTCACAAGTAATTAACTTCTGCGTGCATTTTAATCATAGTTAAAATACACTGATATGTTTTAAAACTACATTTCAAAATATTATATTATACTTTAAGGAATATTCTATGCTACCTATATTCTACGAAGGTACTTTATAAGACACGTAGGAGTTGAAGGAGTTGTATCATGCTGAACTTTTTCCCTGACCTTAGACGCAAGATTTTATCATAACAAAATAAACGACCAAGCGTTAAAATTATGTAAACCTAAAAGGTAACTTCTATCAATAATTCCGTTTCGACTCAATAGTAGGGGAGCCCAAGAGGGGATTTTGGTATTTACTCGAGCGCGTCAGATTACTATAAGGGACGGTACCTTAGCTATTCATTAGTACCTCTAGTCAATATGAGCAGTTATGGTTGGTGGGTGCGCTCAGGGGCCCCGCTGGAAAATTTGAATAATCCATAAGTCCCTAAGGTTGAGCTCGAATCGTCAGATTAGCGAAATGGGGACTTCTTATATTGTAATTAACCCCCCCCATATATTAATCTGACGCGCTCGAATAATATTACTTTAATTTTTTACCCTTTCTTCATAGCGATTAAATCGCCACTTAAATCGTCAGATTAACGTATACTTTTTTTCAGTGACGTCCTGGAGCATGCAAAATATCAATATCTAACGCGCTTGAGTATTTCCAAGCCAATTTTTTTCTTTTTTTAATTAAAAAAAATCAAAAAACCCTTCTCCACCGCTAAAAGTGAAAACATTATAGGACCTTTTTTTCTCGCTATGCTCTAATCTACCAATTCTAATAGGTTCCCGTGACGCTCGAGTAAATCCACATTTAGCATCCTGGGCTCCCCTACTACAATGCCATGTGTCAGATAAACGAAGAAACGCAACACTGGTCGAAAAGACGTCCTACTCTCCGCTTATCACAATCAAGTTTTGACATCAACAAATGCTTTAATTATTTGTAAAATACTATAAAAAATCGGTGACCCATAAGCCAAATTTTTACATTTATAAGTCTTGTGACTAGATTTTTCTTATTAAAATAATACACAAGTAAATAACATAGGAATATTTGTACGACGAGATGCCATTGATCACGAGCGGTAACTCAAATGCAGACTACTAAGTAGATATTTTAAAAGATATAACTGAATCACACACAAATATACAATAATAACAATAAATTAATCTTAACCGTACGTTAATTTTACAACTTAATAAGTAACATTTTCAATTTAAATTAATTATAATGAAATTCATACTTTAAGCATGAACCGATTCCTTGGAGATCGAACTCTACGTTATTAAACTAGCCTATAGAAAAATATTTTTAATTTAAGTAAATAATTACAAAAATAAGGGAGTCGGCTTTAGATAAGTGAGGGACGAGTTTTCGGGGCGGGGAGATCCGCAATTACTACATGAAGTAGGTTCAAACTTTCTAGAAAGGTAGGCTTGCTCGGAACATATTTTCGATAAGTGGAGGTGCTGGTACTAAATCTTCAAGTTTTAAGTAGAAAATACGCTGAAGGCCCTGAACTGACAAGGAACGTAGCTCGGGTAAGGCGCCGAGCACTCGGCTGAAGTGAGGTGCTCCGGCTCCACCAACACCTCCGCCTCCTGGCATATGTGCTCGCAGGCAGCCAATTATCTTCATTTGCAATTGTTCCACTCGGTGAGGCTCTTTTAATCCATGCCTCTCTGGAAAAAATAGCAAATATTTCAATTATTTATGCTGTTCATTTTTACAAAGTAATACCTATTTATCTTAATGCTTTAAACTTAACTTACTTTCATTGAATTCATTCTTCATTTATAATTCTTTAGCGTTGAAATTAAATTCAATGAATTATTCAATAATTAGCTTCTTCTATGTAAAGATATGCAAATTTGTGCAAATAACATGTGTTTATAAAGAATAACCAAATTATTTTTATAACAAATTTAATAACAAATAATATAGTAAAGTTAATTAATAAATATGAAACGTACCTGTTATTAAAGTAAGGGCGCAAAGACAGGCAAACGTAGATATATCTATGTCCATTGAGTGTAAAGTGTTACTGAAGTCAAGTACTGCATGCAGCCAATCTCCAAAGGAACGTTGGCATTGACGTTTGTCAAGGACGAGTCCATTACAAAATGTGAGCTTGGTGTCTTCAGGACGAGTCCGGTAAGCGAGTCGAAGAACGAATAATTCTAGACGAGCGGATGCAAATAACTGTTCTCTGTCCTCAGGACATAAATCCCCATAGCCAGGTACTTTTTCTGCAAACACTTTAATCATATCGATGGACGTCGTCAGTAGTGAGTAAAATTGTTGAATTACTTCCACATCTGATATTGGTGGTTCCATTGGATTAGGTTCCCTATATTGAGAATAATCTAAATTAGAAAAATCAGGAGAAGTATCAACGTGTGCACGAACGAGAGCTGTTATAAGAGAGATTGGTGGGCTTGGAGGTGATTCTTGCGGGCATTTAGGTTTAGAAGGCAATCTTCCGCGTCTTCCCTTTAATGAGTCCGTTCTCACAACTTCTTTCACCATTCCTACAGCAAGACATTTTTGAAAACGACAGAACTGACATCTATTACGTCTTCTTTTATCTACTGGACAGGATTTTTCAGCTAAGCATACATATTTAGATCCCTTTTGTACAGTTCTTTTAAAGAATCCCTTGCATCCTTCGCAAGTGCGAACACCATAATGCTGACAAGCAGCAGTATCTCCACAAACGGCACATAACTGACTGGGTGATTGCGGGGCAGCTCTTGCTCCTACGTTATCTTGTGGTGCACCACCTGGAGAACTTGCTGCTGAACTAGGAGTTGACGCTTGCATACAGTGCACGCGTCCACCGTGTAATTTAGGGCTTTCGTTCGAACTGCTAGATTCTGATCTCTGTACGGGTAAAGAAGCTCGTCTTTGCCGTGAACTTTGATCTGTTGTTATATGTAGATCTGCTGTACTTGGGAATGGGGGTAAAGAATATGAATCCTGTGTAGGGGTAACGCTTCCTGTATCGAAAGTCGGACTACAAGGTTGAGGCGGAGCGTAATAAGGCGAAGGAACATAGGGTAAAGAAGGTTGATGATATTGATACAGTAATTGAGTGGGTGCGTGCCCTTGGTGAGAATATGGGCCAATATTGTAACAATCTTCATCCATTTTTATTCCAAATTCTGCCATCTCTTGTTTTGGATACCGAACTGAATATGTTTCCTCAAAGCTTGGTAACGCGGGTCCTGGCGTGGGTGATGGTGTTTCGCTCAGTGGCGTAGTGCGTTGAGATTTTATTTCAGGAGGTACCGGAGCATGAAACTCTACGTCCGGAAAAGGATCTAAATTCTCGTCTAAGATTTCTGAGGAGTCTTCTTGATACTGCGATGACAGAAGATCAGTGAAGGACGAACTGTAGTTGCTCTGTAAAAGAAAACAAAATCAATAAATAGAGGCGTAACTAATGTTATGGTAGGCGGACTTAAATGGGCGGTCACGGTAAGCCAATGACGTTCTTTTCAAACATGTTATTGTGACGTTTCTCAAAGCAACCGTCTGCAGGTGTTATAACTGATGAACTAATTTATTCAATTTCTGAATAAAATTACTATATTTGAATAATATATAATTAAATTTATATGAAACTAGGTTTCCGCCCGCGGCTTCGCCCGCGCAGTCAAAGAAAAACCTGCATAGTTCCCGTTCCCGTGGGATTTCCGAGATTGCGTCATTTTCCCGGGATAAAAAGTAGCCTATGTCCTTTCTCGGGTATCAAAATATCTCCATACCAAATTTCATGAAAATTGGTTCAGTATAGTTTAGGCGTGATTGAGTAACAGACAGACAGACAGAGTTACTTTCGCATTTATAATATTAGTATGGATACATACTTGTGTCTGCAGCAGTAGCATGCTGGATGAGTTTGGTGAGAAAGCGCTTGGCGAGCGCGACTCTATTGCGCTCGACCCTGTAACAAAAAAACATTTTCTCATGACATAGTCGAAACACAGAAATTATTTTGGCGTATAAAATAATATTGTATAATTATATTTTATGGTTCGTTTGAGTAGAAAAGTCAAATAAATTAAATTAGTGAATAACTGTTGTGAAGGGTTGGACGCAAGTGTTACTGAGCGGTCGGACGACCAGTTGTGGGTATCATGCTTTGAACTATCACGCTATGCGATCCATGTATTATTTACCCCTGACGAACATACTTTGATTCCTACTTTCCAATAGGCGCACGTAATTGACAAATCAATATTTCTTGTAGTCACTTCAAAACAACCGAACGCAATCCCGGCATAACTAGTTGTGGCGGGCATAAAGAAAGGTCTTTTAATTTATACTGCTGTTTTGTCAGCCAAATATTGCCTTTTTGAATACATCGTGTCACGGTGCTTGATTCGCCACGCCCCGAAAATTGAATCCAACATACACACCTCATCTACGTCTATTAAAACTTCTACTGAATGTACTCATTTGAATAGAATATTGCACTTTACGCCTTTGTTATAAAGAGGAGAATGGTAAAACAACAAAAATACAAAGTTTTTGGGGCGCAAAGGCGATAGATCCCTTGGGAAGTTATGAAATCAGTGGCATTTGCAGTTTCTATTATGTTAGGAACCATTAATTTCGAGCTTATTAAGAAACAGACAAAACATCAAAATATATGTAAGCTTACAGAATAAACAATCAACATTTTTAATATTTTAATTTATTTAACTGAATTTAATTTATCATACTATTGTAGTATTATAAATTGACAAAAAATATTCTAATAGTGAGAGATTGGAAGTAAATCCATGCAGTAGTTTTTGAGTTTAGCCCGGACATAGGTAGGTACGTAGTTACAGACAAACAGACAAAAATTCTAAGAACTATATTTTTGATTTCGGTATCTATTGTAGATCACGACCCAAGTATTTTTTTAAAGAAATATTCAATGTATAGTTTTGTGACCGCGTTGAAAAATACGCAATTTTTCATACCCAGAATAAAATACCTATATGAGTATGTATTATTATGAGTACTGTGATAAATTATAGAGAGAGCGGTAATGCTCCAAATAATATTTAAAAGTACTCAATTTTTTTTTCTAATCACATATATAACAGCCTCGTTTCGTATGGTCAATATGTATTTCAAATAATTGAGGGTAAGCGCATAAAAAAAAAACTTTTCATTATTATGAATTTATTTGCAGATAAGGCCGGTCCATAGGTTAATAATTATACCCGGCGCGGCCTAAGATGATCCCTATGACACTGACAGTTATTCTCAAGAGACAAACTTGTAATGGCGTCACCATTAAATTAGAAACGTATTGGAGGCGTCTAAAAATGGCATTTATTAATTTTTACGTAGCTTTATGCCATTACAATGATATTCCGTTGGAATTATAACAATTCTTAACATTTACGAGAAATTATATCAATCTGACTTTACGTTTACGTCCTTCAAAACTTACATCGTTGGCATTTATCGACTAGTGCGGAAAGTATCGATAAACAAATTTCGATAATGGAAACGAGTTCACATTTTTTCCATGCTTAAGCTATAGTTCATTCACTATTGAATGGAACAGAAGATCGCAGCATAATTAATTAATTAATTACCGTTCGCGTTAATTTACTTACCTATGATAATATAAGTTTTTTAGAAAAATTAAATGGGGGATTCCATTTTCATGATAAAATAATATACACTGTGTTAAACGGGTTAAAAATTACGAGAAAATGATAAGGTGAATTTTTATGTTTCGGAAAACTTTCGTTTTACTTACCGTTTCGTTTACATAATAGACGTTAAAAATTCATTTTATAATATTTGTAAAAACATGTTTACCGACGTGGCTGAATGCAAACCACGCCTTTGCCTATAAAATAGTAAAGTATCGACACGATCCATCATACGAGCAATCACTAAAGACGAACTGTCATAGGGATCATCTTAGGCCGCGCCGGGTATAATAAGTAATACGATACGATTTGATGGAAAATTTTCATTTATCTTAATAAATCCGGTTGAAGATATTTTTTGGTCTGTACAACATTAGGTACTAAAACTTCATGTTAAGGCAGATAACTTCTCGAAATAGTTTAACTAAATAGGCTATTCATTTTTTCACATAAATTCACATTCAAACAAATAAAAAAAGATACTAGCAAATTATGTAGGTAGATCATAATATCATAAGCTTGAGAAGTAAACTAGGAACAATACAGTCAAGTTACAGTTAAGTTAACTACGGAAATGTACTTTGAAAAGCTGAAATATAGGTATAATATGTGTTATAGGATAAATTATAATCCCACCAAAAACATAAATGTAAAAATTGGAGCCGAGTTCAATCGTTGACTTAATTTGCCAAAAAAATAAATGAGATCTAAATGTGTGCCAAGTTCTGTAGACAGTCCAGAAATTTATTTACAAAGATGTATTAAGTTCTTAGGTGAACTGAAGACTCAATTGTTTTATTTTCCCTTAGAGAACAACGTTTATACTAAAATATGATTTTTTTTAATTTAAATTATATAATTATTTTCACAAAGCAAACAACTAATGACCTATTGAACCTCATAATTTGACTTGGCTAGTTTTTAGAACCTCACAAAATATAAACAGTATGTAAAACTAGCCTCATCAAATTATGGGGTTCAATAGGTCATTAGTTGACGTTTGAATAAAGAAATCATACAATCGAAATAATCTGCCCTAGCGCTACTAGCGCGAGTGAGTGTGATGACGTCGAGGCGCATCGAATCCACAGATGTTTCGTGCAAAAATATGTAAACTTCAATAATCTATATCTCAGTCATTTATTGATGGATTTCAAAATTTTTTTTTGCCATTGATTAGTTTCGATCTATATTTTAACACTATTATGGTGAATATATATTTTCAACATGAGTAAACTTTTCCATTTTGACCTACTTACAAAATTAATGTCATTGAAAAAAAAATTAAATTCAGATAAATTTGCTGTTTTCTGATTTTTTCCTTTGTACACACACTATTACCTAGTGGATTACAAAATTTGAACTTTCTAGGTCATCTGGAAGTGGGTTAGGTTTTGTATATATCTATGAGTCAGTCAGTCTTAAAAATTGCGATTTTTGGATATTAATATCTACGCTACTGCTTAATCTGTATTTATGAAATTTAAGGTTCTTGTTTATCTTGGGGTCCTCTTTATATGTACCAAATTTGGTTTGTTTAAGTTAAATAGTTTTCGAGTTATAAGGGGGTGAAAAGTGGCTCCAAATGGTTCGTGTAAAAATACACACGGCTGCTGCTCGCCAGTTCTCTTCGCTTGAACTCGGCTTGACACGCTGTCGCGTGTCTAGATCATCACATGCATATCATTTAAATAATTCTAGCGGTGCAACTAATGTGTGAGGTCTGTAGTCTGTACCTATATTAAAAACAAGGAAGTTATTCAGCCGTGGAGGTTGGAACTTGTTTTAAATCATTGGGATTTTAATTTTATTATTTCTGATTTTAATTAGCAACAGGTAATCAATTATATTTTATGTTCATTTAAATAGTTATAAATCTTCTGTTATTTACATTTTATTAACCGAATTAAAAAAAGGAGGAGGTTATCAATTCGGCCGGTATGTTTTTTTTTCTTTTTTTATGTTTTACCGATTACGCTGAGGTTTCTGAACCGATTTACGTGATACTTTTTTTGTTTGATGCGGAATGGTTTCGAATTGGTCCCATAAATACATGAATGCCATTAAAAAATAATTTTCTTTTGCACGCATATACAATATATTTTCAAAAATCTGCATTAATGAATTTTATTTAGGTTTAAAAATGGGGGATATAAAATTGAATCTCAATTTATATATTTTGTTTTCTGTACAGGGACACAGGCATCCTATGAAAGATTACAAATCTTCTCTTTTTGATTTACAAGAAAGAAAAGAAAGAAAACATATTTATTTGGTTAAGCTTAGGCCATGATCCTCGATTTGACCAAATGCGTTTTCCTTCACCGATTAGAGCAGTGGAAATATAGATAATGTGCAGATATTGATATAGGTACAAAAAAAAATCAGTAGAACCCCCAATTTTTCAATTCAACTACTGAGCTTTTACAGCTTAAATTTACTCATTCGGTGATAAATATGTAGCGAAAATCCAATATAATATGCTGTTTAAGAGTAAATAAATTCAAACCAGAGAAATTTCAATAAATCCATGCTCGATAAACCTTGTTTTTAACAATCTCATTCGAAAAAACTTGCTCAAGTTCTTATCTTGTCGCTATAAAGTAACAAGTGGCAATTTTGAGACTATTTCCTGCATGCACTGTGCTTGTTTATCTGAAGATTTTATTACTGACAAAATTTACAACGTATTTATGCATCTCAAATACACTTCCGTGTGTATGTATTGGTAATGGCGTGGCAGCATAAAGCTCTACATTACATATTTCATGAACAGATGCATAAAAATTGGCAGTTTAAAGTGCACTGTGTTGTAACTTAATGGTTTAAATTTTTTTAACTTTTCATTATAGTGCTACAATATGTAAGGTGTATATTTTACGAACAATTTATAGATACTAAAGAAATAAACCTACCAATTTGGTTTCGTTTTCAATAAAATACTTCTTGTATTTCAATTTGGATTATAAGTATGACGTAGGTTTAATAATGTCTTGGACTTACTATAGGTTCTAGGTATTCAATTAAAAACTAGAAAATGGTTATATTACGAGTTAAATTGATACAATAAGCAAAGAATTCTACACTACTGTGACTCTACTTCGAAATAATATTTTATGATTTTTAATTTCTTTTCGATTAACTATACATTATTGAATGTTAAAAAATAAGGGATGCTCAAAGAGCTGATAAATAATTACATGAAGTGATTTTCTTCATAATTTATAAACATCAAATTTTTTAGTATTTAACTTATAAGCTAAGCTTAAAGTTAGATTTAACTTATTTATTAATTTTGAAGTAATATTAGCAAACATTTTATAGATTTAGATAATTAAATGACTAGTTTCAAGTATGTCTATCTATTGTCTAATCCTTGTTTATTCGCAGGAGCTTTTAAAGCTTCGTTATTGCGACATCTTGCGGATATCATGGCAACACTGTAGGTCGCAGGGTAACATCGGAGGGAAAACTAAAAGCTTATATATAAGTTAGTAAAGTATGCAAAAGATGGCGCAACTAACTTAGTATATTCTCGTTTCCACCTAATAGATGGTACTAGTGTTTCATTTTATGTAAATATACTGTTAGACTGTGAGCTTCTTATAAAAGTGTGGGCTTTTCAGGATCTTACTATATTTTGTAAAATGACGTTATAACGTCCTATAGGACATCAATCTTCTATTATACACATTGTATTTCGTTTTATATTTTGTATATTTAAAAAAATGTAAACTTCGGTGGCCTGTTTACTAATTTATAAGCTGGATTTCTTTAACTTATCCAAAATTCATAAATCGGTATACACTTTGTCTTAATATTATATTCGTCCTGTATTGCTTCATTTTATTTAACTTTAACCGATTTTTTTAAGCTTTACATAATACTCGAGATAACATGTATTTAGTAGATAAGGAATTACATAGTTATACATATTCTGAAAAAAATGATGTAGGCAGAGCTAATATAAAAAGATATTTCAAACCACAATACAACAATACTATATAATATAGTAAATAGTCAGCTGTAGAGAATCAGAACTAGTGTCGGTGGGCTGGGGGTGGTGCGGTGTGACGTCATCGCCTTTGACGTATTCCACCCAATAACACAAAATACTGTAGTGCTAAGTACCTACACTATATTGCCGTTTGCGGTAAGTTTATTTTTATCTCGTCTCTAACAATAAAATACTATTTTTATTTCATTTAATATTGTATGTCTAGGATATTTTTTTAATGCGAATTTAAATATACACGTGCTTTGTGTTACTATTTGCGTCAGACGATACATAAATTTGTAAATATTTATTCAGGTTCTCTGATTAAATACAAAGTAGGTATATTTTTAATGTAACTCTACATTTATAATAAAATTGAACAGCTTTTAAACATAACTGGTTTAGTACTACTAGGTGTCATGTTAATATTGAATACCAAAGGCGCCACAAAATCTCTTACATAAACAACTTCCAATTTTCAATTAAATGAAGTAATTAAATATTTTGGGTAGTTATTACATGTTGTTGATAAAATAATTGTTAATGTTTCTGGAAATTATAGTCTTTTATTATTTTATACATATAAAATAATTTTTATATTTTACAACTTTAATTTAGCGGCCTTTTCGAGGTAATGAAATACAGTAGAACCTCGATAACTTAAACCTCGGTAACATAAAAATTAATCAGAGCCCAAAACCTCTTTAACTTAAAATACGCAACCTCTATAACTTAAATAAATAATCTCAGTATTGGCCCTCAGTAACTTAAAGAAATGTTTCCACAACCTCTATAACATAAAATTGTTTGTCAATGAGTCATTTTGAAAGAGTGTCAAAACAAAAGGTTTTGGTATTTATTGCTTGCACCTTGGCTTGCACGTGTTTACCACAATATACAGATACATACAGTAAGGAAACTTCATACAAAACGTTCGAAATGGCACACGCACACAAGCAAGCGTGTTTACGAGAATCATAAGGGTATTCAGGGGGATCGATAGTAGCGGGTGACACATCCACAGATTTTGAATGACAAAGATACATAGTATAGAAAAGTGATGTCAATGACTTCACGTTAAATAAATATCGATTGTTTCAGTTTGTAGCCTAACTATATATTTGGCTTCGGTCCGAAGTATTCTTTTAAAAAATATTCAATCTACAGTTTTGACTTTCCTACGATTTTATTATATGTATAGATATTAAAACAACCATTACATAAATATGCCTTTATTCGAAAAAAAAATTACAAATTATTTACTGAAAAATACTTTCGTCTACTACGACTAATTCGGAATTTATTGTTAAATTTTATAGTGTAAAATATTCTCAATCTTATGAATAGTTTTTTTAAGTAAACTATTGGGAAACATGGACAGGGTAATATAAAACTGATTATGTTTAATTCGTTGTAAATTAATTCAGCCACTTTACAGTTTATGTGTTCTCTCTTAAAGCAGCAACGAAAAATGTTATCCATTTTCTCGACATATTGAACAAAATCATCTATCTGGTGGTATAATTGGTATAGTTGAATTCAAGCAGCCGAATACTGCGCAATTAAGTAGTACGTGGCATTTTTAAAATGATCGCCGAAATTAACTTATCTACAAGCACGTGTTCAAATTAAACTGAAATAATATATTTCACCAAAATGTTAAAACATAAATACATAAAAGATAGATTATTATAATTATTGTATTTTTATCGATACGTGACGTCACCACTTTGTCAAGCACTAAGCCTGTCAAACTATTTTCTTTTTCATCCTAAAACAAAAAGGTTCTATGCTCGTATAATAATAATTTTAATTTATTTTTGCATAATTTGTGTTTTTTAATTTAATTTAATAAAAAATAATTTAGTAGGTATACCTACATACAAGTATTGTAAATTCTGGTTTAAAATAATTATTGAATATATTATGTATAATACAAATATCAAGCATTATAAATAATTTAGGTACATTAAATTAATAGCCTTCGGCGTCCATAACAAAACAAGATTTCGAAATATAGTGGAAATATAGCACTGATAAAAACGTATTTACTACAAGGTGTATTAATTCGGATTGTTTGTTCTTGTAAATTCATATTTAGGCTACACCATTTTTGTATTTTAACGGGTTTTAATCTCAAAATTACCACAAAATCAACTGTGAAAAAAAAGCAAACAGAAATATACAGGCCGAATTGATAACCTCCTCCTTTATTTTTGAAGTCGGCTAAATATCAAAAAGGTTACAGCCCTATAGCTATACGTCATAATTTCATCGCAGGGGCTTAGTTTCCTAACTGTATGTAGAGATAAACTACGATAACATGGCGCGCCCCTCCAAAATTCAAAACGTTTGAAAGTATTTGTGAAAGTATTTACAATGCACCACCAAGATTCACAACGCATGTGTGCGTAGACGGCCGTCAAACAAAAACAAATCCACGGATTTGTTGCTCGACTAGTCACGCTCTAATCGCTCATTATTATTAGTAATGGCGCTGCACTGACGTATTCTATGAAAACGACACGTGCGTTGTCTTGGGCGCTCGGCAACTTATGATTAGTTGACCAACAAATCTGGTAATAAGTGAGATATTACGAGTACTGTACGAGTAAAGACGAATACGTACAACTACATACAAACTCCTTCGTAAGGATGTCACTACACACATTGAAACAGTAATTTGGAGGGGCGCGCCATGTTATCGTAGTTTATCTCTACGTATATATCTGTCAACTGTGTGTTTACTATGTATTGTTAACGTAAACAGTACATTACCTATTGGTTGCTTTATCGAAATTCTTCAAAGCTTTGAGGCGGTTAGCTTTATGACAACGACTTACTTGCATCATAAGTTTTTGATCGTTGTCCTGGAAACATCGCTTTACTTGCTGTGTGATAAAACTGGCTTAAAATGAGTCCAAAAAGAAAACTAACAACCCTCTCCTACGCTGATAAATTAAAAGCTATAGAAGCAGTGAAAAATGGATAGACCCTTGATAACTTAAAACCTCTATAACTTAAAATATTTTGTGTTTCCCTTGGACTTTAACTTATCGAGGTTCTACTGTACTTATATTTACAGACATACTTTGAGACAAGATTTTGTGACTTTAATACGATTTTAAAGAGCACAGTCAATGTGAAATTCATAGAATATTATATAAACAATTGCATTTTTGACTTGGAAAATCCACATTATCAATTAAAAGCATTATAATAACTGTAACTATTATTTTGATGTCAATTGACTTCATAATTTATCCATCTATTATGATAATCAATTCGCTTCATTCATGAAAAATGTGCAGCAGAAACTAAGTCTTTGTTTAAAGTAGTTTTATGTTTATGAAATTTAATGCAAGTATAACGCATGTGAACGCAGAATATATTTAAGTTTTCATTGAATATACTCACTATAAATTACTGATATGTACTGTAGTCTGTAAAACATCTTAATGTGCGTAGAAAAAAACTGTGATTATCTACTGTTAATTGTTAATCATAATCAATCGTTATATTATTATTACAAGTCGCTGAATTACTTAAATTAGGTACCTAAATCTTAAATCTGTATGACACAACGACAATCAAATTTTAATGACCATCTTAAGCTTTGGATATCTTACAATTTTTTTTTATTAGGTAAAGCTGTATCTGCGACCTTGAAGTCTGTCTCGCTGGTAGTCGCCGCGGCTATTTAAGAAGATTATGTAACTATTTTGAATAAATTTAAATTTATTGGTATAATTTAAACGTGTCGACTTCGCAAACTTTGTTCGATCAGTCATTAGATTTAACCAGATATTCTTAGCTCGTAACAAACAAGATGAACGCACTGCTTAGACATTTTTTTAACAAATTTGCGGACTAACATAAAAAGGAGAACTAAAAAATGTATACTTATCATAATTTTTAGTTTTATTACTCATAATTATCATTAATTTACGAGATTTAGTGTGGTCACTAGGATACAAATTCTTAACAGTTGTTTTATTATTTTGTGTCAAGTTCGTATAAAAAATTTACTTGTCTTTGTTAAGTGCATGATGATACATTTTATAAATGAAAGTAAAAGCTAACTTTTGAGGACAGGTTAGTATTTGAGGTAAAGTTTATTAAATTAAGAATTAATGGACCATGCCAATTTATTTGTGTCTAGTGAATCATTGATATTTTTCCGGTTTTAATTTGCCTAAGATTTATTTGAGTATTTCAGACATGATATCATGGGCAAGGAAAAATAAAAGATCATCAAGACAGATATTATTGAATCTATTATAGATTTGAAGATAAAAATATATACAAGATATAAATGCAGATATCTTTTAGTGCAATTAGAGCCAGGGTTTTCCAAATTTGATAATAACACTTCCTCAACGTATGAGGGGAATTTTCGGGAAATTAATGAGGTAACAAGTTGAAGGAAGTCGATAGCCGAAGGTACGCAAGGGCGACCTTGAAGCGGAGCGCGGGTCGATGCGTGACGTATCGCGAGCGACGTCACAGGTGCCGATGGAGGCCGAGGCCGCGGGCCCGCACGCCTTCCCAACCCCCTTGCCACCACCGCACAGCCACCCACGTATTTTTAGACGCTGTGACGTAATTCCGCTTCAAACGTTTCAGCAGTTAAAATGAATGGCTAAAAATATGCAGTAGGCAATTTTATTGACACCGGCGACGGGTACCGATTCGACTTAACACGTAGATGCTAAAATCCGTTGGGACAATCTATGTGTTTTGTTATTTTAACAATAATTTGATGAGATGAAAGTTAGGTGTTTACTTAACAGTCGCGTGTGAATTAAAATTGTATACATATTTTCATTTTCTCGTAAAATAAAAGTGCATATATGGGAGAGCGGGCAAGCAAGAGAATTTGATGCCGGCTTTTTAAATATTGTCTTTGTACATTAGAAATAACTACTTGTGAATAGTAAGAACGAGATGGCATATAAAATATATGATTTTCAATCAGAATGAATAAATAACAAAGAAAAGAACGATAAATTTACGGTTTAAATCAATAGCATATATCGCATGTAACCATTATAAGACAATAATAACAATAGGCTCTATCTTATCTAGGCTCTCGCGATATCGCGCCCTCGGCCGCGTCGGGAGCTTTTATGCCCAGGGCGGAGTAGATATGACGTCAGAGAGAAATGAATGTGTTTCGTCGTGACGTCACGCCAGCTGGACTCCGATATCACGTCTTATCAGCCGGGTAATATAGAACCATTAGCATGATTTACAGAATAAAAAGCTTCAATACGAAAACAGACAATTGTTATAAATATTAAATAAATATTTGGACATCTTTTCGCTATGA